>CAAKHG010021370.1:9228-21757 GCA_901007715.1 Dactylopterus volitans
CAATGCCAGAGCAAGAGCTGGTTGTGTCTGTGTGTGCGCGTGCGTGTGTGGGTAACCCGTGTGTGTGTGTGTGTGCTGCGGAGGCGGCTGGGTTAGGGTGGATGGATAATTTGCGCCAGTCTGATCAAAAGTCCTCTCAGATCTTAAAGGGCAGACTTTAAACTGCTTGTTCTGGACGTCCTGCTGAGCGGCGGGATTAGGAGGCGAGAGGAGGAAGCAGCATGATGGGGCTCTTTCTTTCTTTCTTTCTGTCTGATATAAAAAAAAAAAAAAAGTGTTGTGTAAATGTGGACAAACAGTGGATGGAAAAAAAAAAAACACAAACAATGGCGGTATTAAAAATGTCTGCTTTCCCAAATTAGACTTTTGAGATAAACATCTGATTTCTGCCTCCGTAGGAAGGAAAAAACAAACAGTCATCATCATCATCAAGGACGCAGTCAACTGTTTTGACGGAGAAGCCTGAGCGACAGCGTCTATAAGCGTCAACATAATAATAAACGTGTGAATTTGCCTGCATTTCCGTCTGCTTGCTTGCTAACCTCGCGTTAGCCCGCGGCGCATCTCTCTCATGTACATATCTGCGTCGCACCCATCCGTTTGCTGTCTAAACGTTAGCTCGTAGCATATTTCTATATCCAATCTGCCTCTTGCTAACCTAATGTTAGCTTGTGGCATAGCTCTACATTCCACTGGTGCCCTTGCTAACCTAACATTAGCTTATAAAAACACACCTCGTTATATTCCATCTGTTCTTTTGTTAACCTTAACGTTAGCTTGTAACACACCACTTTATATTCCATCTGTCTTTTTGCTAACCTTAACATTAGCTTGTAGCATATCTCTTTATAGTCCATCTGTCATTTTGCGTACCCAACAGTGCAGGTTTTCACTACATTTCTTCTCATCTTCTTGCTAACCTAACGTTAGCCGACAGCGTATCTCTATATATGTCATCCTTCTTCTTGCTAACCCAACATTAGCTTACAGCGCATCTTTCTAATATTATGTCTTCTTTCCGTCTTCTTGCTAACCTAAGATTAGCCTGCGACATATAGTATCTCCTGCCTTCTCGCTAACCTAACATTAGCTGGCAAGTTCCTTTATTCCAGCTGTCTGTCTTCCTGCTAAACTGTTAGCTCTGACCATCTCAATTGCTAAACTGAGCAATCTCTACAATCCTTCAATCTTCTTGCTAATCTGAAGTTAGCTTGCTGGGTATCTCTATTCTCTGTCAGAAATAATCGACGTGGGTCAGGGGTCGGAAACACCCTCAGTAAAAGTAGTTTTTTGGGGGGGATTTTAGGGGCCCCTGGGATGCCAGGACCAGCTCCGCTTGCACCATCAGCGCCTCAAGTCAAATCAGCGCGTTAATTTGTGAAAAAACTCCAAGAGAACATCCAGACTCCCCTGATTGTGATCCACTTCCTCAGGACTACATGACGCGCTTCAAAGTACCCCTTTGTGATTTTGAACATGACTGTTAATTTGAAAATAAATAAATAAAGCTTAATTATATCACCAACTGAAACCTGCGCCGCCGTCGTGGGGCCCGGCCGTCCTCGCTGTTGGCGCCGCACATCAGACTCAAACTTGCTCAAACTCAAACTCAAAGTTACAGAGACGTGTCGCGCCGCCGCCGCCGAGCAACCGGATGATTAAAGCGGACGTGACTTCTGCCCCACAGACGAATGAACGCATGTACGTATGAAAGTCATGGAGGAGCGACTCAAACGGGTGATTCATGCTCGACAAGGGGATGTATCATTTAATATGGATGGCTGTGTTTTGCTCGGCTGGTGGCGCGGATAATACTTACAGATGAGTCACCCCGGCGGGTTGCAATACCATTCCCATCAAGATCTATTCATATCACAGTCTAATAATGAAATGTCATGTTTGAGCGCACATTAGGGGGGGAGAGGGTTTGTTTCCAAGGTAAGACGATCTTGTTGTTTATTTCATGGTTTTTTTTTCCGATTCATGCCACAGTTCTTTTTTTTCCTTCTTCTTCGCCAACTGATGTGGATCTTGTTCCGATTTAAAATACTAGAGAACCATTGCGATTGCAGTTTGCCGCGCGCGGTATTGAGATTTCACAGCCGGGGGTTTCGCGGAAAAGTGCGTGCCGTCTGTTCATGCGTTTTCCCGGTTTAACCCGCCGTGCGTGCGCAACACCCACATGTGGAGGACAGACCCCATTGTTATTCACTCTAGAACTGTTAATATCTAATTGAAACAAGTTTGCAGCCACTGACGTTCCTCATAAATGGTCCGTTTATTCAAATATTTGCACTTTGTAAAGATGCTAAGTTGCTAACTGCTTGTTTCCCGGATAGGTAACAGATAACTAGCGTGGACCCTTATGGTACACGGCTTCCTGAGGGCAGGCCCATGGGCAAAAGCACGAACCGGCCCCGTCTCATCACATTTGCCTCGTCTGTCAATCCCGGAAAAGCAAAGGCATGTTAATTTAGAGGATGTCCCATCTGATAAAATCGACTATCTAAACCCGGTGAGACGGCTTTTCTCGGCTCAACTCTTCTGCCAGTGAAGTTCAGACGCTAATAATGCGCTTAACCTTCTGGGAGGAAACCATTCGCAATCATTCTCCCACCAAGGCGGATATCTCAGTGTAGTGTAATATATATATATATATATATATATATTTTTTTTTTTTTCGTCCTCCAGCAGCCTCTTCTGACAGTTTGGCCCTGCAACCACACTCCAAGTGCAGAGAAATGTGATTATGAGTAAAAGAACCCCCTGAACCCACACTCACACCAAAAAAAAGGGCACCACGGAAAATTTCCCAAATCCCAGAATGTAAAACATGCATGAAAAGGCAAAAAAAAAAAGCTCGGAAACGGGAGCTGTGCCCGTTTGCTTGCTTAGACATAATAACGCCGCCTTTAAGTACCACAAGCGTGTAATCAAGAATGTGGCACTCGCCTCTTGGTTCCTTCATCACATACCATTTGCCAGACATCTCTCACAGATGGGAAAAAGACATATATGCATTGACGATGATTGGCAGGCAACTATACGCCTGATCGGGTCCACATCTACTTGTAACCGGTTGAGAGAAACCCAGTACAGGAGACTCCACAGGCTGCGTATAGACAAAATTGATCACTCCGTTTCTCCTCTGTGTGCCAAGTGCAGCTTAGAAAGGGGAACGTATTTCCATCACTTTTGGGAATGTAAACTTATTTCCAGATTTTGGACACTTATTTCAAAAGGTAGTCAGTGGGATGTTTAAAATAAAAATCAAGAAAGACCCTGGGGTTTTCCTCCTAGGCCTTCCCTCTGGGGACCTACATCTCACTGCATCGCATTATAGGGCCATTTGAAAAACTCCTCCTGGCTGCTCGAAGGTGTGTGCTACAAAACTGGGTCAAAACTTCTCCGCCTAGTATCACCCGGTGGTAGAGGGAGATCTTGCATATCCTTCCTCGCGATTGGTCGGAAGCTGTCGTAAAGGGTAAGGACGAGCTGTTTTTAAAAGTCTGGACACCCTTCCTAGATTACATACCTGCGGATATGAAAAATCTGCTACTGATGGGCAGACAGTTTTCTGATTGGAATAAGACCTCCCCTAGCAACTCCCAAATTGAGGAACCCAGCGTATGATGGGCTGCTGATGACTGGTTACCCTCAATTCATGATTACATACTGCAGACTGGAAACAAACTAGAACTGTAGTTTTTTTTCATCATTATGTCATTATTATAATTGTCTTGATCAATTTTGACTATTTTACACCTCTTACTCTGTATAACACGTGCTGTCTGATGGGTCGGGGTGTTCGAGGTCACGGAGGGGAAAATCGCGTCAAAGCGGGAAGTCATTAAGCGGGACAGTGGAAGAGACGTGCTCACACGCTGAGCAGGAGCTTCCGCTCACTTATTCCCGGATGGATTGAGCGAATCTTGTATATTTTTAATGTAGCGAACCAATTAACTAACATCTATAAGGGGGGTAAAAAAAAAGGAGTGTCGGCCATTATGAGCCATAATCGCAGCCATCTCTGGTGGAGAATGTCAAACCCGTTTATCTCCTCTGACCGCGTCCCTGATGGCAGTTTATCAAGAACCCATCGAAAATGTCGAGTGGGCAAAGGCTTCTTTTCTTGGATTGGAGGAATCTGTGCCACAAAGAAGAAGAATATCAGAAGATATCTGATGTTCCTACCGTCCTCCCCCTGCTCCATCTTTGCCATCTACAGACCGTGAGCGGCCTTAAAGGCATCTGAAGCTGAGCAATATACGTTTCCTGGAAGGATTTGGTTTTTTTTTTTTAGCTTTCTTCAAAAACTGCCACGCGAGACCTCCACAATAAAGTCGGCGCTGAGGTGAGTCGGTTTCCTTCCACGAGTGTTTCCGGCTAAGACTGAAATCGATCGTCTGGAGATCTTTCCACGACGGCCGTGGTTAGGTGGAGGGTCGCCTCAGCTTGAGGGGTCACGCGACCCTGGCGGTTCCCGTTCCTGCGGGCCAAAACGTCCCGTTGATGGCCGATGTGCTCGAGGGGAACTGAGGAGTTCCATCTGCCGTCGGGTCTTTTTTTTGTTTAAAAACGTGGCTTGCGTGTGAGTGCACTTTTGTTCTGCTGACCTTCTCCCGCGGTCTGTGGGTGCAGCAGGTCCGTGAGGGGCTCCTCTGCCGTCCTTACGCTTGACCCGGAGAAAGAAAGGTCCAACCTCCCCGCCGCCTCCTCACAGTAATTACCCTCGTGTTTACCTCAAACATCCCTCTCAAACTCTTGAATTTGAGTGCCGGCTTTTATTTTGATTTTCTTTTTTTTTTTTTTTTTGAAATTTCAGGAGAAAAATGGTTGATGGGCTGCAGTTACAGAACACTTCCTCTACCCTGATGGTACTCGAGGCACTTAAATTAATTACTGCTGCCTCATTCACTCACATTCACACGCTGATGGAGGAGGCGGCCATGCAGGGTCTAACCTGCTCATCAGGTGGAATTATGGGTAGTCTGTCTTGCCCAAGGACACTTTGACACTTTAATTTCATGTAATGATTATGTTTATGTTCACATTTTTGATCCGCGGCGAGAGTTTGTGTTCTTTTATGCCATTCATCCAACTTTAATTTCGTTCCACCGGGCGTCCGGGGCAAACATGCCGCATCAATCAGACACCTGAGCGGCGTCTGGACCTGGAAGGTCGACGTGACACGTGGTGGGGGGGCCGGGGGGGGCGTCTGATGGCAGCGTCCCGCAGACGTCGAGACGTGTAAATGGTGTTTATTCAGTTACGCAACTCTCAAAATTTGCCCCCCTCCCTCGGACCCCCACGAAACCAACAATCAACAGTCCCCTGTGATTATGTTAAATGTCCGCAAATGGTCGAGGAGAGAAAAAAATAAAATAAAATTCACGGGCTTGACGCCGCTCAAGGAAACGTCTGCTGGAATATTCATGCCCCCCCTCGCAAAGGTTCACCCTCTTTGATTAAAAAGGCTTCCAGTGGAGCACTTAGCGACCTCCGCTCTTCCGGTTAAGTGCTGCGTAAATAATTACCCGTCACTGAAGACTGCAGAGTGCCCGAAGCGGTTGACGTCGTGGTAAAGGTCTGGCCGAGGCAGCACGGTCCACTCGTCGCACGCTGGAACGAGAGGGGGAAAAAAATCACAGGGAGGTCAGACGGGCGAGCAGCTCCGGGGGCGCTAAAAACCACACACACACACACACGTCTCGACGCAGGTCGGCGAGCGTGCTGTCGTGAGAGTTACGCCGCGAGAAGAAGAAGGCGGCGGTCGAGTGGTTGGAGCTGCTGATTGGACGGCGACAAAACATAAACTGTGCAAAAAGGAGGATGGCGATGGAGGCTCTTGGTCAGAATCAAGATTAAAAAAAACTTTTAAAATCAATACGTTTTGACGATTCAATCAGTTTGAGCGATTGTTTATGGTCAAAAACTCCGATTCCCCTCGTCCCCCCGCGGCAGACGCGCGGAGCGATGCGGCGGTATCAGCACATCTGAGACCGCGCTCATGTCTCCATACATCTTATTGATAAATGTGACACACTGCTGTTCCAAAGAGGCCCTTTATGTTCCATTTCCACTTAAAAAAGGTTTCTGCCGACGTGTTTATAAATTTGATTTGTTTAGATACTGTTCACACCACGTCCATTTCTATTTTGCAATAATGTGTCATATTCTTTGTCAAATCTTCCTTCCTTGCATCTTCATTTATATTGACTGATGATACAACGTCCTCCGGGATTAATGAAGCATTTCCGATTCTGATCCCAATTGTGACCCTCATCCGGTTTCTTTTGTCCCCTAATGAAGTAAACCGATTTTCTTGTCTGAAAAACAGCAGGTACCCTCAGCCCTCGTTAACGCTCTTACGGAGGTATTAAAAATCGGCCGCACTTCCGTCTCTGCATCCGGCGTGAAGCTTTGTCTAGCTACATCCTGAGAGGCCTTTCAAACAGCTACCAACTGCGCAACCTTGATGTCAGGGGAAAAAAAAAAAAAACAACTTTCAGCTTTCAATAAAAAAAAATAAAAAAAAGAGTTCCACTTAAACCGGATGTCTTTGACCTCAAGAAAACGTCAGATCAATCCATGCAAGGTGAAGAAAGGGGCGAGTGCGCTGACGGACTCCCTTTGGGTTCGCTTTAAAAAAAAACACACACACACACACACACACACACAAAAAAAAAAACAACGAGAGAACAAACGGCAGCCAAATCGACCTGGTGTGTGAGGTTGAAAGTCAAAGCTGCGGGGACGCGGAACAATGACTGCAGTACATCACCTTCAGTCGCTACAATGCAGTGCAAGTCATCACCGGCTCCCCAGAGGAGCCGGCGGCGGCGGCATCGGCCGCATTTAAAGGCAGACAGTGCCCTCTGGTGCCGCTGCTGCCAACTGCAGGCGCGCCGGACGGCCCCGGGTGGGGATAAATTATGACCCCCATCCACCAATGTCAGGACAGTGGACGGCCCTTAAATTCGCCGCTCTAATTGAGTTCAGCTTGTTAAGGAGGGGCAATTAGTTCTCTACGTGAAGCCCATCTCGGGTGTAATTACCAGTCAATTACCGAGCTGCTGCCGCCGCCGCCGCCGACCGCGCAGCTGAGCGGCGCAGCGGCACGGCGGGGGCGGGAAGGGGGTGATGGCGGGGTGGAAAATATAGTATAGTGCCATGTCTTTGCTGTCAAATTAAATAATCATACAGAGGATGAGGAGTGGCGGGGAGGAGATGGAGGTCACAGTGGGAGGGATTGGTGCTGCTGGTGGTGGTGGCGGTGGTGGTGGTGGTGGTGGGGAACCAACTCATTTACTTTTTAATCAATAAAGTTGGGAGTCGATGACTCAAAGACAGACTCTCCGGGGAAATCATGAAAACAATATGTTTGCCCCCGCGACCGACCGCAAGATGAGCTACTCTCATTACGCCAATCAAGTCGGGACAAGAGGTAACAATCCCGTGTAAATGGGACAATCGCTAAGAATTAATGTGCTGCCGCTGCCGCGGCTTCCCTCTTATCAGTTCCTGTTAAAAAAAAAAAAAAAGGCTCATGGGTTGACACGGGGACTCGCCGATATTGGAATTTTAAGCTGCCTGCCAATCATCTCCATAATGACACGTATAAAAAAAAATATATAATAAAAAAATAAAAACGAATGTCCCGGGACCGCCTCGGCCCGAGAGCGGAAAAAATCTCCCTCCCATCCAGACAGATGGAAGCCGGCCAGTAATGAGCAGCGCCCCCCAACCCGACCCCCCCGACTGTCACGGCTGAGGGAAGCAAACTCCCTCTACGGTCGCCACAAAACCAGGACGCGAGTGCGCTTCCTCACTTCTCTGAGGACGTATCAGGACGTATATTTTTTTTCTTTAGAAGGCTTAAAAAAAAATAAAAAAAAAAGTTCAATAAGCCATCCTCCGGGACGAATGGCATATATCATAGTATATATAATAAAATAAAAAGTTTGAGTATGTATGGAAACCTTTCGTTAATGATGTTAAGAACTCAAACATAACGGCTGAAGAAGGTGGTGCATGTTGTGGGTGGACCATGCAGTTTGCCTGCTTTTTTTTTATTTAAGAGAGTGCGATATTTCATTTCTCATGTGCATGTTGTACTCTAATATGTGTAGATTACCCATTTGAACTAGAGGAGCTCGGCTGTTCGCTGGCTTTTGTCTATGGCTGTTATGACCGTCTTTCTGTTCCTGATTGTTTATAACTCACCTGTTAAAATTCCAATAAAAAATATTGTGGGGGGAAAAAAAAAATGGAACAGAAACACCCAAATATGACCAAAATGTTTTCTAATCAAAATAAAAACGCAAAATAAAACATGAAGCAGCTGAGGACTGAAACTGGGGGTGACACCAGTTTTGCCTGAACTTCACGCACTTGTCAACACTGAGCGCCGATCTAACACCACAACTAACACAAACACACGCAGAGAACCGACGCAAGGGGGAACCTCTTTTATTATCTGGTTTGACAGTCGTAACTGAATAAAAAAAATGAATAAATTTGGGAATAAACAATTAATCTCAACTGAACAGCAGAGCCCTGCTGTTTTTGTTGCAGGAAAACCTGCGGTTTCATTTCGGAGTGAACCGGTACGCTTTAAATCTCTAAAACGTGTTGCGGAACGGGCGCAGATATTTGCAGACGTTCCCTCGCGACGCTGCTGCGACCAACATACGTGCTGATAAGTGATTACGACCACCGCTGTGAGCATAAAAGACAGGCTGGGTTTCTGCCGGACTCGTGGTGCCTTCGGGGGCCACTCGGGAGGACTTTAATAGACTTGTTTGTTGTATGTGGACACCGCTGATGACGGGCAATAAAGCAATAAGGGAGCTGAGGTGGAGGCTCAACGCAAGACGGGCGAGTTATTCCACAACAAACACAGGAAGTCGTTTCCTCATAGACTCTCGTTTGTCAGGTTTTCAAACAGGAAACGTCCTCCCCCAAACTGTTTCCACAGAGCTGCTCTCGTGCCGGCGGCGCGTTGAGGCCCCGAGCGGTTTTTTTCCCCCTCAATCGGAACTGAGGGGACAATCCGAGAGAATGTGAGGCGGCGTGCCAGACTGGACGCCGACGCCGGTCGGTGTCATCCAGGTGGCGCCGGCGGTCCCCAGAGTTCAGGTAGAAGGCAAGCGGACCCGTTTGGACTGTTTGAGGGTTCTTCACCTCTCACCCAGAAGGACTTCTTTAAATTGGTTGGTCCGAGATGTTTAAGGTCACCTGAGAGTCTTCGACCCACCCAGGCCATCATTGCAGTTGTTGGGTGGAGGGTGGAGGTCACGTGAGTCAAGGTGAGAAGGGGCGGAGGATGTCCAGACTGGCAATAGGTGGTGTCTTAATGGTTAGAAGTGGTGGCTAACCCTTGCTTCCTTCACTCCTCTTTCAAAGGGTCCGTCTTCTATGCCCAGATTATGAACATCACTGCCCACTCAGGAGGACCCTCCCCCCTTCTCCAGCAAGAACAGAAGAACCCTTCATAGACGAGAGGTGAAGAATCTTGGAACACCCGAAAGACGCCCAGTTGCCTTCCACTTGAGCTCTCAGAACCACGCCAGGTGCACGTGGATGGGCGAGCACTTGGGCACGCGGTCGCCCAGAAACGGAATGGTTCCGGTTGGCTGGGTTTTGGAGAAAGTGCTTGAGACCAACTTTGCGATCGGAGGACCATGAAACCAGCCACCACCAACCTCCTCACCTCCGCCAAAGTGGAACTGCTGGAACCACTCTGGGCTCGACAGAGGGGACGGAGGTTTACCGCTCGCGTGCACTCGGCGCCGCATCCGACGGCGAAAACGCCGCCGGTGCCGAGCAGCTCCCTCGGGGTACCGCGGTGACGGCAGCGCATTTGTGCGTGCGAGTGTGTGTGTGTGTGTTACTGACCCAGGCTGTAGGCGAGGAAGTCGGAGGAGAAGCACTTGGCGCCGTGGCTCATGGACGTGTCGTTGTGCGTGTTTCCCCCGAACACCAGCATGGTCCCGCTGACGACCACCGCCGTGTGCAGGTAGCGGAAGAAGCCGCTGTCCCGGAGGACCGTCCTGCGCCGACAGACGGTTACTTGACCACACATCGCACGGGCATCAGCGGCGCCGCGACAAGTTTAACACAACTTTCTTAAACTTTACTTTCTATAACTTATAAAAGTTTTTGCCGCTACTTACCTGTTACCTCCATTGTTCACTTACTACCTCCACCGTTTATTTTTAGTATAAGTAAATGCCTGTCGACTGCGCACTTTATTGTTTATTGCTTATTTATTGTTAGGACTGTTGTGCCCGTGCACTTTACTTTACTGTTTGCTTACTTTTGATCAGAAATGTAGTTTCTATTCCTTTGTATGTCTGGTACATTTGAAGAAATTGACAATAAAGCTGACTTTAAAAACAACAGAGCTTCAGAGGCCTCCAAACCAGACTGACTTGCGCTCACATGCAAACACACCCCATCAAATCCATACATGTGTTATGGTATATTTACAGTCGTACAGTGTCTATCAAAACGCGTAAAAGCAATTTTACCCATGTAAACGTAATATTTCCTGCAAAAAAATGCGCTCAACAAAAAGTGGTTTGGTTAAAAGGTCATGTAAGCAAACATGACAGCGAGTGATTAAATAAACGTGATATGGTCTTTGCAATGGGAGGCGGGTCTGCGGTTCCTGTTTCCAACGGCAACCACGGTAGTAAACAGCCTCGCATAGGGTACAACAGCCGTTTCGAGCGGGATTATTGAGTCGTGTATCAACGCTGAGGAAACCTCACAGGGTTAAAACGCACATTTTAAACCTAGAAAGCTTCATATTCAATAAATTAGATGCGTTAGCTTCTGTTTTCAGGGCCACGCGTTGGGAGGATTTACGATTTATGCGTTTTTAAGTGTTAGCTAGATGTCAGCGACGTTTCCTCGCGTCTGTCATGACATTTCCTTGACATGCTGCAGTATGTTTTGCTTTATGTGCATCCAGTGTTGTTGAAACGTCGTGTCGCGGCCATCTTGGCTCCCTTGAAAGGGAGATGTTGCGATCGACGAGACTCACCTGGCTGTGTAAAGGTTTAACAATAATCGTAACCATAACAACAATCATAATGTCTCGGTGAGCGCTGCATGTAAATGTAGTTAGGGTCAGATTCTTTTATTGCACATTGGATGCAGCATTTGTGCCGTCTCATCAGCAGAAGTTTCTTTTGTCCATCTTTTAATCAACTGTTGTTAAAGTGTTTGAGAGAAGTGCAATTTTTTTTGTTTTTTTTGTTGTTGATGTAAAAACATAGAAAAATGATTTCCTTGTAATAACTGGACTAAATGCAATCCCGGTCCCTTATTCTCATCAAAACAATTTTCAAAAACACAACAATGGATCCGGTTGAAAGTGGTTAAAAACATAGAGCGCAGCAATGTGATGCAGCAGACTGCGAGCCAGAGGGATCATAACATGCTGTAATTATCCCATAAATACACTGTGATTTATCCGTGCTGCAGATCACAGGCTCGACTTCAAGCTGCGGTTGCAGCAGGCTGCACCATTACATCACACTGCTCATCGCTAGAATATAAGATATAATACAACAGCCCTGCAATCAATTCGCCCTTCAGGAGGAGTTTTATATTGAATTGTGATTGAATGTGTGTGAGAGAGGTGTTGACATGTTTGAATGATTATTATTGGGACTGTAGTTTGTGACGCTGTTGAACTGGGTTACACCGAGAGGCGTCCCTAATAATTTGGCACCTTAAATGCATGTGAGTGGGGGTGACCATTATATTAGTTAATAATAATATTGGATGATATTCTCCTGAAGGGAGGAATTATTGCAGGGCTGTCGCATTATAATTCTATGGCAAACATGCAGCGGTCGTAATGTTTTGGCTGATCAATGCTCAACGTGCGCGTCGGCCACGTAAAGCGCGCGCCAAGCGGGCGCCGACTCACCATTTCCGCTTGTCCACGTCCAGCTTGTACAGGTCTCCGGCCAGGCCGTACTTGTTGGCGCTGAAGGCCTTGTACCCGCCGTGGATGTAGATGGCTCGGGTTCCCGGGTCGAACACGCTGCTGTGGCCGTAGCCGCCCTGGACCAGGGCGCCCTCCGTGGACACGTCGCTCCAGGTGTTCTTGACTGCACAGACATGTAGGCGCCGTTACCGTTTCCATGGATACAACGCAGTCACGGTTACTGACAATAAAACGCGGCGCGTTAATGTAACTAAACTCATCGAAGCTGTTTTCATCCGAGCTTTCGCTCATTAAACATATAGCTCGCACATGTCCGAAACGCTCTGCGATGTTGCAGCCTCCGTGACCTTTGACCCCAGACCACCGAAACAATCAGTACATCCTTGAAGCTTGAGTCGACGTTCTTGCCAAATCATAAGAAACCCCCATGAAATATCAGGCTCGGGAGAACGACACGGGTCGCTGTCAAGTCGACCTTTGACCTTTTTGATACCAAAAAGCCATTTGTGCCATTTTTGGTGAAATTCTGTCATAATCAGCCGACCACATTAAGAGCTAGTA
>CAAKHG010021372.1:0-14462 GCA_901007715.1 Dactylopterus volitans
CACACACACACACACTGAGCATGAAGAAGACATTTGCTGAAGTTCTCATGGCGAGACGCGGCTCACTCATCTCTGCACACACTTACCCTGCCCTCTCTCCGTGTGGGTGTGTGTATGTGTGAGCGTGTGTTTGTGTGTGTGTGTGTGTGTGTTTTTTTTAAGTTTTGACATATCCTTTGGAAAAAAAAGTGTTTGAAATATTAATTTTCTGTGGCATTGTTTTGAAATTCTAGCTTATACTTGGTAATGGCTAAATGTTGTGGTCCAGCTGATAAATCCCAAATAAACAGGTAATCTGGAGGCAAATAAAACAAACTTGCAAACAAAATTCAAATAGAAATCTTTTACTTCATTGTGTTCAATCTTGTATTACTCATTGGCACATGCAGTGATTCTGACTGACCTTTTATTAGCCATTACATGACATTGTATCCTATCAAATACCGCGACTCGCACAGTACTCCTCATCACCATTGCAGCTATAAATTGTACCATAATGTACTTGCACCATAATGTATATACTGTCACTCATATTTGTACAGTTTATATAATTATCTAGTACGCATTTCTGTAAAGTTTAGTTTTGTACGGTTTATTTAGATATTTATAGTGTGCTGCTGTTTTCATAAATATTGTCCTGTTTTCTTCAGTGTTTTCTGAGAGTCCCAAACAAAATTTCGTTTTGCTTCATGACAAAAAAGATTTCTTGATTCTTCTTATCCTGTGATTCCATGTGAGGAATCAAAACGCTTGGCCTGGCTTGATGGTGTACTATGAAAACATGGCTAAAACTATCATGGGTACCTTCATAGCGACTGCATCATAGCTTTGTTTCTTGCAAACTGTGCTCTGAGGTTCTAGTGAAGCTACAGGATCATACAATTGTTTTTATGTTGATATGCTCCCACCGCAAGGACGTCAGTGCAGACCAGGAAATTGCAACTTCCTCCATGTGCCACTGCCTAACTGTGGCTGAAAACCTCATTTACCATTCTGGCAGAGATTATGGATTAGAGCAGCGATTGCTTGATTAACCTGGACAGCAGGGTGGTAGCATTTGGGCTCTGAGTAACACAAACAGCTGGTGTGGAGACTTGGTTGTTTAGAGCTGTCAGCTTACTGTGTGGATTCTGTAGCAGAGACAGAGATAAGTAATAAACTCCACAGCTTATTTTGTCACGTGAACCACATGCATGTACGATTTAAAGAGTCTTCTGTTGTGCAATGCATGTTTCCAGTAAAATCTCTTGCCACCTTAAGGCGCTATCTCATGAGGAGGGGCATGACACAACATCTGCTGGATGATGCACATTAAACTGCAAGAGTTTGGCTCCTCGCACATCCCTCCAGGAATCTTAAATGGGAAATGTGAAGGCCAACTTTCATCTATTAATAAATGTGTATATCGGGAGGAACGGCTGTGATTACCTGTGAGTTTACAACAGTTGTCTACTGGAACTTTAACATGCAGGTGCGCTGGCTTAGCTTGATGCAGTTTGACTTGACACATGAATGTTAAACCTCCATTACTACAGGTTTACCAGCTGGTTGATGGCCATGACTAGTTGTGAATAAGCAGTTGGAAACAACAGCAAATTAATATATTCCACTTTCCATAAGTTCTTCAAATTAGAAGTGTGCTATTTTGTTTTAAAAACTCTTGTTCTCTATTAATCTTTATTATTGTGTTTCATCAACAGTGACTTATCTCAACTCGGCTGAGGTTGAGTCATTAAATTGAAGCAATTGATGTACAAACATGGTCGCACTAATGACACTAAACCTGAAACATAAGAGACCCAGATTCTAACATAAATGTTATTTTCAAGAAAAGGCTTATATGGATCTTGGGGCTCTATGGCAAATATATGATGTTCTTTGTCTGATAACTTTATATGAAATATTTCACCTTAAATCCGCAGTTTTATAAAACTTTTTTTTTTTTCATGTTCAAAAAATGTTAAAGTAACACTTAAAAATCACTGGCACCTTGAAGGGAATCATGTAATGGTTTGTTGTCAAACTTCACCAAGAAAATTTATTTAATATCAAATGACATTTCACAAACTTAAACTGGATAACATAGTGACATCTTTTGAAAGTGTATCTGAAGAAGTGAAACTGAGGCCTTGCGTACAGTTGCACTACATTGTATATTATTTTTCATCTCAGTTTGAAACTAAATTTAAGTATCAAAATTTGAAGGTCAAAGCAAAATTGTCACCCAAAGACTCCACACTATTGATGTTTCATACCTGGAGAAGGCAGATCGTTATGCTGCCCAATTGCAGAATCAATTCCGGCAGGTTGTCTGTTTGAACTGTCTCTGGAATGGTTGGCTCCTGACAGGCCAGTAGCGGCTTGCTTGCGTCTGACTGGTTCAGAGGCTGGTCACAGCTGCTGGGAGGCCAGGTGGTTGCTAACTGACTGCTGGCTGGCTGTCTGATTAGCCATCAGCTGCTGGCTGGCTGTGTGGCTGGTGACCTGCTGTTGCCAGGCTTTAGAATGGAGGCTGGCTGCTGGTACACTGATTGGCTTGCTCTCACGTTGAGGGACTGACTGTCTGGGTAAAAAGCAAATCAGCTTGTGATCTCAAAAAAGCAGTAAAATATTTTCATGACTGTCTTTGTGAGGCATCTGAGACAGTCTCTTTTGGCAGAAGACCTCAAATGAAAATGCAAACAAATGGTGAGCACAGGGTGCATATGAATGAGGGAATGCCAGTATTTTTCAAGCTGTGCCTTCTTCTCCTCCAGTACATGTTAAAAAAGCTCAGGTGATATTTTTGAATCAAACTAACTCAGAAGCCATCATCCTTTATCTTTCATCGTGCTTGTTTATTATATTGCATGACTTTTACATATAATCTTACATGTATTTACGCAAACACCCTGTTGTATTTTAGATTTTTTTGTTTTCCCGTTGTGGTCCATAGTCCATGTTGCATGGGGATTCTCCACTTTGATTGAATGATTGATTAAACTGTGGCCAACGACTAATGATCATGCTAGCTTTGCCCTCTCGTCTGTCATTGTGAAGTTTTGAAAAACCCGACTTTGCCCCGCTCCTCTCATCTTTAACAGAGCACATGTAAGATCATTATTTAGTTGTCGCTCATCACTCGCTTGTTGTCACGTTCATCTGCAGTAGCTGGTCAACTATTCTCCTGGAAAAGCTCTAAACACCCAGTGAATAATACTTGCTCAGCCCATAAACAGAAAATAGAAACAGTTAGGGAATAGCTTATGAACATGGTGGAACATTTGGCAAGTACAGAGTCAGAGACACAGCCAAACACAGCTGCGAATATGGGAGTATGGGACTTACAGTCACCCAATGGGCAGTAGCTGCTGGATATGTAAATAAAAACTGTTTGTTGGTTATTGTAATTAAAAAGTAATATGCCAGTGTGGTGTGTGCACAGCTTTTTTCAATTGCACCCCAATGAACTGAGCATCAGATACATGACACAAACAGACAAACTGCCTTTATTGGAATAGTAAGGGAATACTGTCAATCAGATGTATCCATGAGTGCAGCCTGCATGAGCAGGTAAGACAAGTCCATGTACTAATGTCTCATCTCGTCTTCCTCTGCTCATCCAGGTCGTGGGGGCAGCAGTGGCCTGCCACCCGATCTACATTGCACCAGACCAGGTGGTGGGCCTGCGGGAGGACAGACCCATGTCTCTGCCTCCTTCTGGACCTGACCAGACCCCATGGGCGAAGGCCCCTTCCCCAGGCCTGGCTCCAGGCTCCAGGCCTGACTCCAGGGTGGGGCCCCAGAAACCCTCCGGGGCTGACACTTATCATATAAGGGTCAGCCTAAATGTAGCTTGCGGTCCTTTAGGTTCCTTCTGATCGGGCCAAGCTTGGACTGACTTTCCAGCGAAAACCTGCAAACCAACACTTTGTTGTCTTTATTTCCTCTTAAATCATTCTTAATATTTGTTTTATTAATTTCAATTATTTTTTTAAAAAAATCAATTGCTTTTCATTATATTTCTTTTGAATATTTCTTTAGAACATTTCATTTATTTCTTAACTACTTATTGTTTTTTGGATGTACAGTGAAAGGAAGGCACTGTGTAGATAATGGTATAAATAACAATTATAATAATGTGAAAAAAAGAGGAGGAAGTTTGCAACTGTGCCACAGCAATGGAGTCAATGTCAATACCTAACCATACAGAGGTAAGGTTGGTCATTTGGCATGGAAAAAAAGAAGATAAAAACACACAAAACAACTTGAAATTCACATGAGTTCTGATTTCACTCAGGAAAAAAAACGCTTCTACACACATAGGTCATTATTGGCTGGTCTAGGCAAACAACAAAAGCGGTCTGGCTGAAACCTGTGTTTCTAATTTTTATTCTGAGGGACCAAAACACATTTTCAGCTGCTGTTACGAAAAGCAGAAATATGCCCTGCCATCAAAATCAATCACAGCTCGAGACACGATGTCACACTATTTGCTTGTTAAGCACATAGGCATGAAAATATCAGCAGTTAAAAAAATTGTGTGAAAATGTTTTAAGGTGAGTCTCCTTCTCTGAAAACACTTTTCAAACTCTGGGGATGGAAAGAATCTAAACCTTTTGTGTCACTGCAGTCCACAGCAGGTTGAAGGTCACCTGATGTACAGCTGTGTTTGTCTTGGCACCAACTCGGACAGCTGTGAATGTGTGAAGGATGCAGAGAGAGGGAAAACTCAAGCTAAGTGCTCTGCATGCTGTCACAGTATAACAGATTACCTGGCCTCTTTGTTGTAGAATTAAGGTCAATAAAGATTCCTCACTTTGACAATCACAGTTAAAACACAAAAACTGGTTGAGTTTTGTTGGAAACAATTGTCAAATTCTGAAAGCACAACATTAGTGCGATGACTTGAGATACTTGTCTGACCCTTGGAAACAGTAACAAGGTGGAGGTTTTAGTTTTGTCATTTCAAACCATAAACTACAGTATAACTTAAGAATTGTTGGATCTCCTTATGGATATAACTGTGAAAGACCTCACTCACTTTCCCACTGCAAAATAACACATTAACAAATGTTAACCCCAACAGGCAGAATTTGGATCAAACCCATGATATGATCAAGAACCAGCATTAAAGTTATACACTAATATACTGGTGCACTTTAGGTTTGCAATGGACTGAAGTACTATATATTCAGTAATGAAAGGGAGTCCTAACTAGACATTTGCATTAAATAAAATAACTTGAAATTGTTGTTCCTGTTTAGCTCAATCAGCTCATGCGATGCCATCGGGATTAATGAGCTTTTCTCTTGATTTTAGTGTCAGATTCATTCACGATGCTCAACACATTATTGGACACTATGTTCTCAACTTTGTTTTTTTTTTTTTTGGCAGGATTATGCAAAAACTACAAGGCTGGATTTCACCAAACCTTGTAGGGGAGGGAAGCATGGGCCAAGGAGAAGCTCATTAAAATGTCCTGCAGATCTATTTAACATATTGAAAAAACTTTGTTTGTTTGTTTGTTTTCTTTGGATTTGGCAGAATTATGTTCTAGTGTTGTGAATGTACCGTCTTTCTGATATTGTGGTAATTTCTGTTTGTTTCTCTCTGAAAAATAAGAACTGTAGCTCGAGAAATGATCATTCCCTTTTTCTCACTGATATTGTTGAAAATGCCATAGTGATTGGTGCTAAGGCTTAAAAGGCATTGCACCAGTAACTAAGTGAGGTGAAACACATGGTCAAAAAAAGAAAAAGTAAATATACATATAGAAAAAAAAATCTGTTTGCCTTCAGTTTTACATGTTTTTTTTTTTAAATACATGGTGCTGGATGGATCTTTAGACTTTGTTAGTTAAGGAGTTTCATATAAGTTCAAAGATTAAAAAGAAAAGCGATAAGAGAAAACATTTGCTCGGCACGCTCTGCTGAGTGTGGTTTTATTTAGCAGGCTGTGCTGAAGACCACATAGTGGGTGGAAATATATGCATCACAATGCTTTGTAAATAAATCAGGGAGCAGCGAAAACATCACTCCTTTGGAAGAGACACAAGGTTCACTGCCTCTCACTAACTTTCTACATTATACCCCCCCTGAGAGTGAAAATAGATTTACATTTGGGAATCAAAAGTACAATCAGATTATCCTCACATGGTTCAAGTGGGTTTCATCTGTTCCCTTTGGCGAGCTGCTATGATAATACAAATTCTTTCAAACAATAAACTACACAATAAACAACACGAAGTGGGCAGTGAGATAATATCCACATAACAGCAGTGGGGAGGCTCAGGTTAACAAGTGTTTGCTTTAATAACAACAATTCAGCAAACTGGATAAAAGACTGTCGGTTTTGTTTTGGTTTTCTTTGTAGCCCAGACATCTGGAGGCTGATTCTAGAAGTCCTGCAGTGTTCCGTCTTTTCCTATCTAAATTTGACCGAATGTGAGGTTATCACTTGCAGCTTCTCAAAGTGTGCATTTTATCATCTATAGATTGTGTCTTTATTTTTTTATTCTTCTTCTTGCAAATATCTGATGGTGGAGGAGGACATATCAGCTTCCCCTGCAGTTCTAACCATTTCCCTTCCTTTTCAATAAGAGCGTGGAGATTTTGGGATATCACAGCATGTTTATCCCATTTATCTCACAGGAGTGAATAAGTATTATAATCCCATGGACCTCTCCATAGGTTTATAAAGTGGAGTTGAGGGAGTCTGTGTTAAGCTATAACGCAGCCCCTGACCGCCCCTGACATCCATCTGCTTGCTAATTCTCATGGTTGCCATGAAACGTAGCGCCATGAGGCTATCGATTGTATCTGTTTGTCGTGTAAATGTTGAAAAGAAAAATAAATACAGACACACGATAACACCAGCAGCTGCTTAGTCAGCTATTATAATGATAAATTATCTTGGGGATGGAGGAGGATGGAGAGCGTAAGGAGGAGGAGATAAAAGTGGATGATGGTAAACAAAAAGGGGAGAATGTGTAAGAATCAAAGGACAAAGATAAAAGAAAGTAATAAACAGCAGGGTAAATGAAGGGATGAGCAGAAGCACAGGAAAGGATGAGAAAGAAAGAACTCTAAAAAGAGAAAAGTGAGTGAGAGCAGGAGATATCAACTTCTGCAACAGTCACAACACACAGCAGTTGTGGAATATAGTGGGAGGTCTACTGTATCATAATAGATAATGTGCAGAATTTCAACCTCATCTCGTCTTGTCTTCACCCGCGTATTCGGGTCCAGGTCGCGGGCCAGCGGCGGCCTGCTGTCTGATCCGTATTTCACCAGACCCGTATGGTTCCTCCTGCAGGTGGTGGGCCTGCTGGAGGTCAGACCCATGTCTGCCTCAGACTGGACCTGACCAGACCCCATGGGCGAAGGCTCGGCCACCATTCGCTCGCCGACAGGCCCCTTCCCCTAGCTCCAGGCCTGGCTCCAGGGTGAGCGCCGGTAACCTTCCGAGCAGGACACACTGGTCCTTTGATGTTTTTCTTCCCATATGCGTCTTGATGGACCATTCTTTATCTGACCCTTCACTCATGACCAATTTGCCATGGGAGACCCTGCCATGGGGGCTGCCTCCGACAACATAGCTCCTGGGATCATTAGGACACTCATACCCCTTCACCACTATAAGGTGATGGTCCACAGAGGGGAGAATTGCAACCTTCTTTCAAAAAGAACTTAAAATGGTACTGAAGTAACTTCTTCTGGTATTTTCATGAGGCTGGTCTACTGGAAGAGACAAATCATCAAAAGAACTATCAAAATGGGGCATGAGAGGCAGCAATTTAATTTGTTTATTATATTTTAAACATAGATCGTACGTTGTGTGAAAAACACACGGTTCCACGTCTTCTCGCTGTATACAAGTGAAGTCAAAATATCCCCGAGAATGACTCTGACATCTGTTGCAGGTGACATCATTTGGAGCCAGTCTGCACAACGATCAGGAAATGGATTCATCACTATCAATCACGCATCTGTGAGTGATTGATTTTCTGCTGAACTCTTTGTAAGGCCTGAAATACACATTAATGGTTCTAGAAGGTTTGCATGTCCTTTGATGTCCTTATGCACGATTCCCAAACAAAAGTCCACAAATGCCTGCGTGACTTCCAGTATTTCATTCAGAGCAGCTGTCAAACTCGACGTTACACCCCACTTTTATAGCAACATAGCAAACTAATTGAAAACAAAAATTATCCGAAAAAAATGAATACTTGCATCAGCGTGTTTAGAACTGCCTAAAATCGCACGATCCGGCTATGGTTTCAAGTTTCAAATATGCACAAAGCATCATTGGAGAAGGGCTGTCTAATTAATTTAAGTCACTGCACATGACTATTAACATATTTTTATAAAGTCAACCAATGGACTGGACAGGGCTGTTTGGTCGACTGTTTTCTGCTCAGGGACAATTTGTTTGAAAGCCTTGCATTACTCCTTTCCTCCCATTTTTCATTACACTACAAATCGTCAAGTTACCAGTTCCTCATCTAATATCAGTATTTTTTTTCAGATTCCCAGTCAAACACGCAAAACAAACTGAACAAATGAACTAATTTTAGTGTTTTGCCCCAAGCCATAAGGGGGAGAAAACTGATGACGATTCTTAGTGCCCATGATGGACAGGGCCCTATAAAATAATAGAACATTAGGCAATTATTCTACAAAAGTTATTAACCTGTTACCATAAAAGAATGCTTCACAAGGTAATCATAAACAGATTTGTTTCTCTGCATATGTTTTTTGGGAAAAAAATAAATTAAATCCAGTCAGGCCCCCAGCAGTAGTTGGCTTGCTTACTTCCAAACAAAAATGATGTGATTCTGTTGTTATTGTAGCCAACATTTGATCAGTGCAGGCAGGCTGATTGTACATATGTGTACTAAATCTTTTTTTTTTCCTGCATCTGCCGACCTGTTGCCAGGTCAAACAGATGAGGCCTGGGGCTCAGGCTCAGCTGTCCCACCTCCCCATACTCACACCCCTCACACTGAACCTGCCCCACTGATATCTGAAGAAGGAGGGGAGCTGAGTTCTGTCAACAAATGTGTCTAATTGCATGAGTAAATCTATCATTCTACAGACTATTTCATAATGTATTTTTACTATATTCCACATAATGATCCTTAGATAAAACAAAAACAACCTGCATTACTCATTGGATGCTGGGCAGTTCTAGCCTTAATGTTATTTTGAGCACTGTTAGGGATAGATCATCAAAAGCATCATTGCATTTTACAGAGCCAGGACCATGTGGAGGTGCATTGAAGTGGTGGGGCCTTAAGATGATATATATTTCAAAGGGCCCCACATGCCTGGCGGCACCCTTGTTTGGCCTTCGTAGTAGAAGATGAGGCTCTCACTCACCTGTAAAACCATGTGGTTTTGATGTCGGCACACCATATTACCTGATAAGATGAATCCAGCAGCTCAATCCTTAACTAACACAGTAAAACCACTTGTTCCTACCTCTCTGTTATCAGATATTCATTTCACATGATTACCACACAGATACTTTTTCGTGAACTTTGGCAGTAATCTGTGTGGCGCTTCACTGTTGCTGTCAGGTCTCTTACTGCCCTCTGTTGTTCATTTACATGGTGCTCATCCACATTCAGCAGACAATAATATCAAGACTACATCAAGGGCTTTTAGCCACTTTGATAACACTGCCTTTGTGGTGTGTATTGTTTGGTGTGTGTGTGTGTGTGTGTGTGTGTGTGTGTGTGTGTGTGTGTGCGTACGTGCGTGCGTGCGTGCGTGCGTGCGTGCGTGCGTGTGTGTGTGTGTTACTTTGTCACACCAGACAGTCTCCCTATGCGATGAAAAACCATCATTCTTTGTTCCTTTTCCCTACAGCAGCGCCGCATGGCTCCAGGAGCCTACTGTGAACGTTTTCAGCCTCGTTGACGTCTGCTGCTGGTCTGAATTATACTGGAGCTCGAAGGCAGAGTGGAGTCATGGTTGGCCTGAAAAACTGATGACACACAATGATGCATGCTACACAGTTTGCATTCAGATAAACAGACAGCACATGGGCAGGGTTCTCTCTGACTTTATGAGCTGGCGTTTTGATAAACGGCAGCGTTGAAGTGGAGGTTCAGTCATGTTTTGGCTTCAGCTTAATCACAACAGAGACTGTGCAAGTCAAGAAAAACTGGTTACTTCGCTTGGATCAATGCCACATGGCGGTAGGAGCAAACTGTGGAAGTTTAAGCTTTGTTTTAACTCATCCGAGGATTTAAAATGAACACAAAAAATATGCGCACAAGGGAAAGCTTGATTTCAAGATTCCAGGTGTTAGTTGCCTTTTAAAGTTGACAGTTCGATCAGCTGTGCCTTCTAATGGGAACTGCCAAACAAACAAAAAAGAAATTTTAGTTCAGGTTTCTGAGGCATGAAAAAAACCCTTTTCATGGATCAACAGGATTAAAACTTCACCCCTTTTTGCAGCAGTGGAAGTAAATAAGGCCTTGAAAACTGATACAATTCCGTCCCAATTTTTGACTTCCAACCTGCCTCCCTGCCTAAAATGTTACACCAGAATGTGTTAGTGCACCCTCTGGAACATTATGTTGACGATATTTCAAAACATCGTGTTGTGTATTGCATCATCATGGCCAGAAAAGGACCTTTTAGAAAGAAAGATGGTCCAATATAAGCCTTGAAAGTGTTGTTTACCGTCACGCTCTCCCTGTGTCTGCGTGGGTTCTCTCCTGGTACTCCGGCTTCCTCCCACCTCCAAAAGCATGCCGAGGTTAACTGGCTACTCTAAATTGCCCGTAAGTCTGCGTGCGAGTGTGAGTGGTTGTCTGTCCTTCATGTGGCCCTGCGATGAGCTGGCGTCTCGTCCAGGGTGTACCCCGCCGTTTGCCCGTTGTCAGCTGGGATCGGCTCCAGCACGACTTCGACCCGTAACTGGAATAATCTTTTTTTTAAGACAACTAAGAAAAAGAGGCTCCTATGTTCAGATGGTTGACAAATTAAAAGGAAAAACCTGCATGGATAAGTCAAGGAACAGGATGGCTACCTCCCCCATTAGGAGGCAAATGGGGGTTTCTGCATGCATTGATGAATCTGTTCAGATGGTGCATGGTCTTCATTCAATTGGTCACCCAAAGCCTATAATCTGTAAGGAGAAAAACTGGCCACCTTACTAGGCTGGCAGAGTGGGTGGTGATTTACCTGAGCTGTGGCGATCTGTGTGCAACGGGAAGCATGGTGGATGTTGTCAGGGTGGACAGATGGACTGGGACAGGGTTGCGGACTGGAACAAATTGCAGTGTTATAAAGTAACACAATACCTTGACAGAGATAAACCACTTTTTATCAAATCCATTGTTTCTGAGATTGTGCCAGAGGGGCTGTGATGGCTTTGTTGATAGAGGTTTAAAACAATTTTCTTCCAAATTTAAATGGAGACACTCCTGACACCATGACCCACACCCACGCCTTCTCCCTGTGTCCTCAGCTCTCTTGCCGACCTCACGTTCCATCTCCTCCCTCGTTCTCATCTGAGCTTCTGCAGCACCCAGTGAGGTGACAGATTAGAAGGAGGAAGCCTTGCTCACGCCTCCCCCTAATTGGAGTCTACTGAGCTGTTAGTTCAAGCGGGGGAGAGGAAAGAAGAGGAGAGATGAGGAGAGGAGAGAAAGGGAGGGGGAGTGGAGAGTAGGTCTTAAATGATGAAACCACACACAGCAACCACAAAGTCCTGATTCAGCGGTTCAGCAGACTGATGCACTTTGTAATCTCAACTTAACTTTGTTGCTTCTGGCATTAAATAAGAATAACGTTTGCAAATAAAGCAGGATCACTGTAGACTGACGTATTTGCAGCACAGATTGTATTCCGTGATCCGAAGGTCTGACAGCACGTTGGCTTCTTAAGGTTTGAAGGGGAACTGTCACGTACTGCTGTTGTGCTTTTAAAGTTTTTCTAACTGTTTCCTGCCTAAATAATAAAGTAGGCAGTAAAGTTAACATTTCATAAGTTTATTTATGTCTGACCTTAATCAAGATGTTTTGAGAAAACATTTTCTGGTGATTTAAGAATTAAGAATATGGGAATGAATGAAATGCCTTCATAATCCAAGTTGCCAGGAAAGCATATTGGAATGATGTTTTTTAACCAAGCTACACTCTTTCCTTAAATTCAAGAAAATGTCTTTGCACCTAAACCGAACCAGAACTTTCACTAAAAATTCACTAAAAATAAATAAATGGTATTTGACTGTAAATGACTTGCACCCATTTCACATTCACCGATGGAAACACAAAGGAGACACCGGTCTTCTGCTAACAAATGAGAATCCACAGCGCAGTTGCAAATGGGAGTTGAATGCTTTGTTTGTTTCGCTCGCCCACCCGACCAGAGACCTGTACTCCGAAACTGGATTAACATACCCAGGATATCTCTCCGTTACCTGGGTTGATTTACCCAGACATTCGCAATCCAGATAAACGGCACTACGAAACCGGTTATCAACTCGGGAATTGAACCCAGAGTTTTCCAATCTCGATCAGTGCGCGCTGACATAAAGGGGCGGGGTTTGCAGCATCTGACCAATCACAGATATGGACAAACAGAGCAGAGCAGCCTACGTTACAGCGTTGAAAAATATGAAGAATTCAAACAGATCGTCCAGACCAAAAACACAACTTTTGCTGCAGGAAAAGTCAGGAAGGAATGCTGGCATTAAATTGCCGACTCTGTTGATGTGTGAATTCGTGAGATTACACTATATTAATTCGTCACACAATATAAACGGACATCACTCTGATCATTCAATTTCCCTCTTGATTTTCCATTGAGTTTTTTTTGGTGGCTCAGTCCGCGTTTTGTTGGAATATTAATTCATCATGGTGGCAGCCAGGGTTCCTGCAATTATTCCGTGTTAACCTCATTATTTCAGATACAACCCTAGTAGAGCAAAACTGACTTCGGAACAAGTCAAGAACAAGTACAAACACATATTTAAGAGCGCTCAGTGACGAGGCTGAATCACTCCACACTGTTTCTGTTATAGGGATGAAATCAATGGCATTTATTTGATATTGTTAGCAGCCCACACCCGACTGCGATATGTTACATTTGCAATTTATGGCTCAAACGGGTGACAATTGTAGCGCAGTCCATCGGATGAAAATCTGGAACTTTCGTACAGGATGCCATCACGAGTTGCATCTATTCCTAAAAACTCTTCCTCTCCTAAACGCTCCTCTCACGATCCGCGCACCAATATCGCATGAGCTGTGTTCAAAATCGCCCCCTATCACGGACGTAGTGCACTATATAGGGTATACGCCATTTTGTAGTGTTGTTCGAATAATCCGTGGCTGATTTTCATCCACTATATAGTGGACGACAAAATACCCACAATGCACCGCAAAATTGAGTGAGAAAGCGATGTACACTACTGTGTGCTCCCGTATCCCACAATGCAGTGGTGTCGTGTCGTCCATCATATACACGCTGTAGTGGATAGGGAGTGAGTGAGTGATTGAGTGAGTGAGTGAGTGGGTGATTTCGAACACAGCCATGATCTTCTTAGAATGGGCGGGGCATTTTCCAAGAGAACTGATTTGTCAGGAGGCGGGGCTTCTATACTCGCTTATCTCTCATTCAGAACATAACCTGCTCCGGAGCAGGTCAGCGTAAACTGCCAGGGTGATTTACCCCGGTTAAAAGTGAACCAGCTTCGTAGTACAGAAAACCCAGGGTTTATCCAGAAGTTACCTCGATAAGAGAAAATCCAGCTTCGTACAGGCCTCTGGAGTTTCTGGAGAAACGCTGATGTTCGGAACACTTTCCCTCTGTAAATTTTACATCATACTTACTGGTTTGCAAATATTTATGTCACACCTCGCGGGTATGTGTGGTGATGCAGATATATCAACAACTCTTTTTTTTTTTTTTTCAAAGATTGTCAAAAACAGGATATTGTCAGATAAGCTATTCAAACCATTGTTACACCTTGTAATTCAGAGTAGTCGAAAACAGTGACAAAAATGAGCTTAGAACTGAATCAGAACAGAGAAACTAAAAATGATACCATCTGTATAAATTCACAAAGATGTTCTCGATAGTGTGTCCTCCCACTGTGATCATTTGATGCATCATAGATTAACTTGCCCTTTGTATTTTAAGTATTTTATAAACTGCACAACATGGTGTTACATGGAACTCATTCAATAAGACGAATCTGATCTCATGAGGTACATTTGGCACCATTGGCTGTTCTGGGAGAATAATTATTGACTGTATCTGAAGAGAGAAAGCTGGAAAAGACAAGCAACAAGAATCTGGCAAAGGAGTCAAAGTTTCTTGCGTCCTCTGCCAATGAGGAGACGGCACACAAGTGTTACACATGGACACACACATATTCTTCACCGCCTGTGAAAAGGAAATATATATCTTAAGTGTACACACACACACACACACACCATTTATTGCTGTTGCAAATGC
>CAAKHG010021376.1:0-26758 GCA_901007715.1 Dactylopterus volitans
GTAAGGTGCTTTTTTTTTTTTTTTAATTGTCTGCAGGAATATTATGTTAATTTTATATGGGGCCAAGCTTATGTTTGGGTTTTATCAGCTGGTCCGGAATCCGAACGGTCAAGTTCAAAGCTCAAACATTTAATCTGGTGAAAACAGCGGGGAGGGCGATGGGGGGGGGCGTTCACACCCTTTACTCCGAATGACACACCCGACCCTCCTTATGCGCTCTTGATTCTGTGCTAATCATCCCTTTCGACAGCCAGATCGCTTCAAAACACTGAACGTTTCCTCGCGGCGCCCCCTGGAGGTCGGACACGTGCAGCTTCCGCTAGTTGCGCCTGGGATGTGAGCTGCACTGTTTGCGATTTATATCTGGAGCTGTATACATTTTTGCAATTATACATTTAAATCTCTTTCACCTGAGTGTATGGTATTTTGCAGCCGTGTATTTACTTGTGATGTCTGACTGGACGCAGCTGTTTTCTCCATCGAAAACAAATTTTGTCTTATGGGAAACAATAAAGTAACCTTAATTCTTTTTGGGTATCGAGCAAGTGGTGATCAAGTGGTCCCGTCTCCCTGTTTCGTGAAATTAACTCACTTGTAGCAGCAACAGGAACATTCTTATTGGGTGATTCAGTCCTAAATTTCTGCCACTGTCTCATTTTCTGTTTGTGTTTGATCACTTTTCCACTTCATCATGATGAGTTTTGCCTGTTTTTCCCCACTTGAAAACCAAACGTCTGCCTGTGAGCCACTCGTTTGGATGATATCGACGAATCCATAACAAGTTAATTTGCTCTTAAATCCACATGTGAAACTGGGATATTTATGATGCGTTTGATTGCACACGGTGAAAAGCTGCCGCCGTGTGAATAGACTTTAAGGCTAAGTTGGCGCAGTAATAATCCCGACCCCGCTGGTGTGCTCGCGTTCCAGACTGCTGCAGTATCACCAGACCGTGGTGAAGCATTCAGGTGACCTGCCAGACGAGCTTCTCTACGGGCGGATGGGCTTCCTCTACTCCCTCATCTTCATCAACCAGCAGCTCGGGCAGAACCGGATCCCCCTGCAGTACATCCAGCAGGTGGGTCCGAGCTGCGGGAAATGTTTGCTTAATCATGCTAAATGTGTTTTAAGGGAGCGGAATTGACCTGAATTGGCTACGAGCTTGTACAATAAACGCGGAGATGCATTGAAAGAGAATTAATGATAACAGGAAGAGACTCTCTTCATTTGCCGTTTGCCTCTAATTTGCTTCCCCTGCACTTATCGATGTCCAATCGCTTTCATTTATCTCCATCGATTTCTTTCAATGTCTCCGATTAGGAGTGTTTGTGAGCCGGGTAATGTTGCCTCCCTCCTCAGATCAGCGAGGCCGTCCTGGCGTCCGGCGAGCACCTCAGCAAGAAGTTCCGCATCCAGAATCAGAGCCCTCTGATGTACGAGTGGTACCAGGAGCAGTATGTCGGCGCCGCCCACGGATTGGCTGGCATCTACTACTTCCTCATGCAGGTGAGGCGCAGGCTCGCGGTCATTGTTTTTTTTAATCTCGCCCTCCCCTGTTGGTTGATGAAAGCAGTCAATTTTGAACTGAAGCTATCCCTTCCGTCGCCATGGTAACTCAACACCGACTTCGGCGCCCGTTTGCTCCGGCCCCTTCACCGTCCTGTTTCTAATCTGTCGCTCGCAGCCAGGCGCCGTCCCGATGGAGGAGAGCGTGCACAGGCTGGTGAAGCCCAGCGTCGACTACGTCTGCCGTCTCAAGTTGCCCTCGGGGAACTACCCTCCCTGCGTCGGGGATGAGCGGGACCTGCTGGTGCACTGGTGCCACGGGTCCCCCGGGGTGATCTACATGCTCCTCCAGGCGTACAAGGTGAGCGCCACCGCCAGGAGGGTTGTGGTTCCGCCAGCGTCCGTCTGTCTGTTAGGATTACATAAAAACTACCAGGGAGGAGGAGGGGCCGAGTGTGGCATTTTAGTGGGCACATCCAGGATTTTATTTATTTATTTATTTTACATTGTTTTATATTGCATTTTAGCTGGTGTTTCATTTGCAGATTTCTATTTCTTTTACCCTCAAGAGCCGACAGCAATTTAATTCCTCATGCATTTATTCAGTTTTCCTTACCTTTTCTCGCGGTTAGTATCAAGTGTCATACATAATTTGATTCATGGGAAACTAAAGTGCTGTAACCACACACTCTAGAGAGGCTGTGAATACCCAGAATAGACCAATGATACGCTTTTGAAAACCTGAGGAACTCTTTACCCACCTCTTTGAATTGAATGGATCAAAAATTGTGAAACATTTTGAACCAGCGTTCTTTAGCCAGGTGGTGTTTAAGCTTTGCACAATTTTAATTTTATTTCATTTCACTATTTTTCTTTTGTTGCTGCTGGGGGATTTGCCACTTGCACCAGAGAGCTTTATACAATTGTCAATAAATGTAAACACAAAAGAAAAATAGTGAAATGAAATATATATATATATATATATACACACACACACACACACACACACACACACACACACACATCCATATTGGCAGACAAATGTGGTGGTTTCAGTTGCAGACTTGTAGTTTCTGTAAGAGGGCCATCGACCTTGGCGAGACTTTCTCTGAGTGTCACTCTCATTGTTCAAGATGCAAAAATCCACTTTGTATCAATTTCAAAAGGTTATTCATTGTCAGACAGATTTCAAAGACTCATACTGCCATCTAGTGGTTAAGTCACGCAACTCCTCGTTCCCGGCTTAAATGGTATTTGGATACTTTGCGGCGCTTTCTTGTTTCAAACTGCGACACGTGATCGTGGCTTCCACACATATCCGACCTTGAGCTTCTCCGTTTGTCGCCGATCTCCAGGTTTTCGGTGTCCCCCAGTACCTGGACGAGGCGCTGCACTGTGGCGAGGTGGTGTGGAGGTGGGGCTTGTTGAAGAAAGGCTACGGGCTGTGTCACGGCGCGGCGGGGAACGCCTACGCCTTCCTGGCCCTTTACCGCCAAACGCAGGACCCCAAGCAGCTCTACCGCGCCTGCATGGTGAGAGCACGTGAAACGGGCTAAGCGCAGTACGTCATTGACACTTTGCAAACAGATGCGCGAGTGGTAAAGCAGCAGCGCATATTTGAATGCGGCGCCGCTGCAGGCGAGCGCGAAGGCGCAATTAAAGCCTCCGCAGCTGGACGCTCGGGAGTTACGACAAGGACTTTGCCTCTTAAATGAAAGAGGCTAAAACTCTCAAGAGACGATCGAGCATCGGCATTGTTTAACATGCAGGATCCCACCTTTATGTCGCATTGTATGAGTTGATTACACCCATAAATTAAATGATTACATCATAAATCAGACAAAATACGTCTTTCAAAATGATTCGATTCCAAACGTGAACCCATGCCAACGTCCCGGGGCTCAGATGTTCCCTCATGTCCTTTTGCCTTCATGAACGCGAAATGGTCTGAAACTGAAGTCATTTTGAAACCTGCAGGAACTCAAAAATAAACAATTAAAAACTGAACAAATTTAATAAACCTCAAAGTCATCTAATAATGCTTTTTCAACGAGATGTAAGTTGATTATGTATCGGTGTTTTCCCAAAGGTCCAATGGGTCAGTAAGCACCCAAAACAAACAGAACAGGTGGCTCCGTAAGCCTTTCAAATGATTTATTTTGTGACTTTGCGCGACGCAAAAGTCTTATTAAACTTAGTTCAAAGCGCAGCCAATCATAGCGCAGTTGGCCGCCCGCCAAGATCGCGATGGAAAATCATTCCAGAAAGGACGGGCCTGTGAGAAGCGGAGCCTTTTATGTTTATTGACAGCGCTCTCGCTGCTGAACAGGAAGCGGGCTCCGTTTGGATCCCCGCCAGGTGGCGCGAGTCCCATCTGGGCTTTGATTAATATGAATTCGCTCACCGGGGACGGAAATCGACTCCTCAGATGATCTCTCCCGGCGCTCCCAGACCGGGGCGTCGCGGCAACAGTCTGACACCGCCGGCCAGGGCAGTTTGGTCGTTGTTGCCGTTGCTTTATTTTATTTTTTTTCCAGGGGACTTTTGAGCTGCATCCACGCTCGTGATGGAAAGTTGGATATTAATGACATGTTGTGCCTCTACTTCAGTTCGCAGACTGGTGCATGAACTACGGCCGACACGGATGCAGAACGCCGGACACGCCCTTCTCGCTTTTTGAAGGTATTTGATGATGGTTTTGAAGGTATTTGACGGCGACAACACTCACCACGATGATTATCAAGTCAGGGAACGATGAAATGGGTGATGGTTTTCATACCGTGGGCAGTGCCAGACGTGGTCGCTACGGGGTGGCAGACATTATTGTGAACCTTTTTAATGAATGATAAAACACACCCCTCTTAAAATGAGATTCTCAGTTGCCGTAACATATAAGGAGTCTATCTCATCACTTTTACTCTGGAATTTATTGAAGTTAGAGTTTAATTTGGTTTAATCCTAGAGATTTTGAAGCATCTTCAAACCTTTAACCCCTCTGATAGCAAAACAAAATGTTTCAACATTAAAAAACTATCCAGTAGCAGCGTCTCCGCTATCCGAAGGCAGCCTTTTAAAAAGCCTGTGTATCTGTGCTTGACGCAACAGTGTCACAGCATCGTGTTTGTTTACAATTCTTTTTATACAATTGGCTTGGATATGGCAGTGTAACTCATATCCATGATGCTAACTGCTCTCCTGGCGAGCAGCGTTATGGTGAGCAGGCAGATGGAAAGCGGAGATGCTGGATTTCAAAACCCAAATCCAAACAGACTCTTTACTCATTCTGCTGCTCATGTGAATTTTAGGCCTCTTATTGGCATTCAGAATGTCTTAAACATACTTTTAACAGGTTTGAAAAATTGTTAATGTTTGGAATATTGCTGCAGTTGTTTTTTTTCATCACAGTACATTTTTTGGGGGGTGCAAAGAAGCATATAAAAGTCTTAAATAAACCGGGATTAATCCGACTCACACCACTCCAGCAGAAGCAGATTCTTATTGTTCTCGCGATATTTCTAAAATGATATCATCACTTAGACGTGCGATCCAAAGAGAAGAGCAGAGAAAACAACACGACAGACCAACAATTATCACCTGTATGTTTTATCGTTGATGATGTTTAAGTCTGTCGCAGCAACATTTAAGATGAAGTCGCTTTGTTTTCATAAAGAGAAGCAACTCTGATATAAATATATAGTATTTTATACTTTGTTTATGTACTTTAGCATCGCTGAAGCCCAGCCCTCAGTGAAGTGTACTTGTTTTATCTGCATCGCCGTTTCATCGTTACTTTCCCCTCCGTCGCTCTCACCGTGTCACTTCCTGTCGCAGGCATGGCAGGCACCATCTACTTCTTAGCCGACCTCCTGCAGCCAATGAAAGCCCGCTTCCCGGCGTTTGAGGTGTAAAAGTCCCCCTCTTACCCACGCGGCGGCGAAGACACAAGGCGAAGAACACACTCTCCCGCATGGAAACGCCGCACTCATCTCCATGAAGGGGCAGACGAGGAGTCGACGCGCCACCGACTCGACGGCCGGCTTCAGATAAAGTGACACCTTCCCCCCGCGCTTCCCCTCCAGAACATCTCAACTGCACAATCTCAAAAATGTGTCAAAAGCGACAGCTCCCGTCCTCTCGGTTTCCATTTTTGCTTTGGAACATTTTTGCTCGGATTGCGTCTTGTGGTGTTGCAGCCAATAGGGAAGCTTCTGTTAACGTTTTATGGCTGTATATTTCTATTGAGTGTTAAAATTAACTGAAGGGCTGAGTCGCTCTGCTTCCTCTTCTTCTTCTTCTTCTTCTTAATAATGCGGCTCAAGCAAGCTGTGCCATGTTTGCGGGGCCCGACCCCGCGACACGTTGTGCACGCCTTTGCCTGTCCTTTGCACTGTATTTTATTTTTTTTTGTTTTTTGGTGGTTGTTTTTTTTTTTCCTTTTGCACAGCTGTTGCTCCGTTGCTTCTTGTGTGGTTGTTGGTACGCAGCAGTCAGAAAAAGCCACCAGGGGGCAGCAGAGAGTCAGAAACTTTCTATTTGATGTTAGTTGTTTTGTTTTTTGATGTAAATAGGTCGAAATATCTGCTTAAATGATGTTAAAAAATCACATCACCTGTTTGATGTAACGATGTGATAATCGCCAGGAGTCGCTAGCAAATAAAGCCACTTTAAAAATTAAAAAAAAAAAAAAAATTCCTTCCTCTGGTTGCATTTGTGTCAACTGGTCCGGGCCCCCTTTTCCAAATAAGGGACATGCAACTCCTTGAAAACTAAGCAGGATCACAATGCCGACGCTCTTTTTTTAAAAGCCCCTCAGGCTTCTTTATGACCTGAGGCCAGTTTGGGGTTGATGGTGGGAGAGGGCTGGAGGGGGTCTTGAGGCGCAGGAGCAGGAGAAACCAAACACCTCCGGCAGGAATGAGAGTAAAAATAGAGCTCATCTGTCCAGAGGGGGGGTGCGGCCGTTCTCTCCCACTCCTACAAGTGTCCTCCAGCGCTTCTCCCGCCGCTCTTTACTATTCAGCGTTGCCGAGCCGATGACAAGTGAGACTCACTGCCGTTTGGCAGCCCTTCACACCACGAGGGAATTATCTAACCTCTCTTTGTGCGTCGCGTTTGATCCTCCTCTTGACTCGGAGAACGACAGATGGAGTTCAGCTTGTGAAATAGTCGGCGTGCTCACAAGCTCGCGAAAAAAATATGCTTTACAAGTATAAACATTTGGATTTCTGTTTGTTTTGAACAGTCATTTTCAGGCACTTTTTTTTTTTTAAGCACAACATCCATCGCATGATTAAATGGGTGAAATCCAACAATGCTGAAAAATTCAAACTGTTGGTTCGTAAAAACAAATTACTCATGTTCTGTATGCAACAAAAGAAATATAATACAAAAACAGAATCATTCGAACTGCTGTTTTCATGGTCAGAAATCAGTTGATCTCAGAATTTAATCCTTGAAAAATGTCAGATTTCCAACATAATTTGGTGTTTCCTCCACACATTTGCGAATGTGAACCAAATATTCTTTAAATTTTGAAACAATACAGATGTCGTTTTTCTATGTGGTCATCTGGTGTCAAAATTAGCAGCAGGGAGTTATCGTTATTTTAAAAAAAAAGTGATAATGTACAGTATCAAATAAGTAAAGTTCTGTAATCTTAGATTATTTTGCAAATGCATATATCATCTTTACAATTTAGATGAGTTATTTTAGGCTTCATGAGTGGAAAAATTTGGTGAAGGTGCCTTGAAAGTGCTTGAATTCTGTCATCAGACAAGTGTTGGCAATGAAAGGCTTGTTATGTTTGAAGCTGAGCAAAGCCTCCCTTGTTTTTTTTTTGTACCAGATCAAGGGAAATAAAATGGCTTCATACCCACATAAGCCAGCGTTCCTTCCAATCATCAGAACTCCTTCAGAAGAGCCAAAACCACCTGCTCAGATGAAAAGAATGAGAACGCTCCTCCTGTACGGTTTGTAATTTACACCATCCTGGAGTAAACTGCCACCACAGTGTAAAAATATACTTTTCATACTCGGGGACACCATCTGCACCGTTTTACCATTAAACAGTTTAGTGGCTCATCTCAAAATGTTCCTTTGTGCACACGTTAAAAAAAAAAAAAAACCTTTTTATTTTTTATTTCGCCATCAGCACCATGGAGAGCGCTGATGGTGGCGGAGCAGCCGTGAGCTCCGGCCGCTTCGACCTCCATCTGATCACGATAAGATGTCTTCGCTTCCTGTTAGATGGATTTTATTGGCTCCATTTCACTGTAGTGTGACTTACCTTCTCATGCAGCTGAGGTGGATTCATGCAGACACTTGAGATGAATTCATTTTTTTAGTCAGGATCGAGTAAAGCAGCGTTATGGTGCTAAATTGGACGCAATAACTTTACAGTTTGAGCATCTGTCCTGTGTTGTTTTTCTTTTTTTCCTGCATCTCAGCGGCTCGTCTGCTGGGAATCAGCTTTTCAAATGGTTTTTTGCCCCGCTGTTATTTCACCATAAGAGGAGGAGCTGCCTCGCCGTTTAAAAATAAACGCCTTGTAAATGAGCTCTGAGGGTTCGGAGCCCATCTGAAGATGGACGCAGTGCAGCTGCCTTTTAACGCCTTTTCACCTTGAATCTCATTTAAAGAAAAAAAAAATTGGAAGTTTTTTTTTTTTTTTTTTTTTTTTTTAAAAGCCACTTTTTGCTCCTTTTTGGAAGTCATTTACCAGAAAGCCAATCAAATCTTGAGACTCAAAAGTCTTGACACAGTTCTTTGGGAGTTTAAAAATAGCCCCGTCCCCTTCTAAAGGCCTACTCCCACTGCTCCCGGGCCGCCCGGCTCTCCTTTCCCTAAGAAAGTTAAAGATGTTCCAGTGTGTCATCTGATCTGCTTCATTAGCATATGTGACATCACATGACCAGGATAAATAAGAGGGGGCTTTGACCACCGCTCAGGACCACTCTGTCTTGGGACTTCAGCCTCTCCTTCCTTTCTTTCCGCTCCTCCAGCTCCTACTCTCCAAAATGGTGTGTACAAAATTGTGCTGTGGACCTCTTGGGTTTAAATACCAGTGGAGTTACTTTTTTTTTCTTCTTTTTTCTTTTTTTTTTCTGTGGCATGCATTTTGGATATCATCTCTTTGTTGGGAGAATTGGCCAAAGAAATATGACCTTTAAATGGCATAGATGAGAAATCAAGATGGGGCATTTGCCTTAACGCTCTGAAAGGCCTCGTTTTTTTCCAAATTTTCTCTAAAGTTGAAAAATGATCACAGGATAAAGGGAAATACATCCACATATATAAAGGCAGCGGGCCTGTCTATTACCTCATTATACTGTACAATACAGTTACAGTTTTACAGCATCAGACTTGAGTAGCATTCGAGTTCGTCTGCATAAATGTCTGTATAAATGACTTACTCTAATCCATTTCTCTGTGTTTTGTGTGTGTTCATAAATGTGCCTGTTCGTGTGTGTGTGTGTGTGTGTGTGTGCGTGTACCTGTGCTTTATTTTCATTGTGACAGACTGAGTACACACCGGACCAGATTGAGGGTAAGTGAAGAAACCCCGGACATAAAAAAATCTGGCATTCCGCTCGCCTTAATAGTTTGCAAAATCACCAGAGGGGGGCAAAACATGTGCTCCCGCTTTCTACTTATTTTTTCAAATTCTATTTAATTAAGCATATTCCCAAAGGATGCATTCGAGAGCGTCGTCCAAAGAACTGTAGAAGTGTGCAGGGCGCCGGCCACCGCGAGCCGTGTCATTCCACAGACATGTCCAGCTGTCAAGGAGAATCCCAGTCATGTCTATTCTGAGCCGACCTCGCCTTGTCTTGCGAGCCACGGTGGCCCCTCACACAGCACAGGTGCTAATCTGCCGGCCTCAGGTTTGGGATCCGGACCCGGCGCCACCGGCGGCCAAACTCTGATCCCCTCCGAAAGCCTCTGCAAGGCGCTGAAAGATGCAGCTCGTATAAACGCGGCTTTGCTGGAAGGCGTGTCTGCGATCAGCCGGTCTTGATAAGCCGACGCTCTTATAGTTGCGTTGAGAAGCGCCAGTCGATTTGTTTACGTCGCCTTTTTCGAGATTCTTTGCGGCCGCCGAAAGAGAGCAAAAAAAAAACCCCGGTGCTGCTTGTGCATCGATGCGTCCTGTCAATCATGCGGTTGAACGCCAGGTTTTGGTTTCACAGCAGTCAGCTTTTTTTATGTTTAACTCGAGCGGGGGCCCACGGGGCCATGCCTCTATATGGCCGGCGGTACTCTGGCTGGGTGTATCAGATTCCTCCCTGTTGCCCTAAAACGCAACCACAGGGAGGGAGGAGTGGGCGGGGGTGGTGCTGGGGCGTGTGGGTGGGGTTCTACAGTTGTTCCTGCTGCTGCTGTTGGGAAATCGCATAATCTGTCAAAAAGGTCACTCGGCCTCGGCTTCCTGGAAGGATTCATCCTCGCTACCTCGCAGCTTGGACACAGCTGTCACCTCCAATTAGCTGGAGACGGCGACGGAGGAATGCGGCGTTCGCAGCGTTTGAGCCGGCAGCTCCATGTGACGGCGCACAGCTGCCGTAGCCGGCCAGGCACAAGGCCGGCTCCGGAACCGAAAAGGGGAACGTTGATGAAACAGCAACAAGAATGGGATTAACCCCTCCCAAAAAAAAAATTCGGCATTTGTTAGAGCGCTTTTGCACAATCGTCAGGATTTCTTGCATCACCTATAACTCCTTGCTCTCCCTTCTTCACCAGACTTCAAGGAGGCTTTCAGTCTCTTTGACAGAATTGGTGACAGCCAGGTGGCCTACAACCAGGTGGCCGACATCATGCGCGCTCTGGGCCAGAACCCCACCAACAAGGACGTCGCAAAGATCCTGGGCAACCCAACCGCCGACGGTAAGAGTCAACTGATGGAAAAAAAAAATTGAATTCAGACCAAAAAAAAAGCACACAAAACTTAAAAGTAGCTGCACAAGAGTGAACTTTTGGCTACCATTTGGACTTACAAAAGTCCTTAGGCTTAATCTTCGCCCACAAAAAACACTGACAGGAGGTAGATCACGGGTTGGCCTGTGCGCCGCGCCACCGCGCCAACGCTTCCCGTCGACGCACAGTCACTCAAAGGTGAAAACATGTCGTCACGGCGCCCGCTATCGTCCGCAGACATGGCCAACAAGAGGATCAACTTCGACGCCTTCCTGCCCATGCTGAAGGAGGTTGACGCCCTGCCCAAGGGTACCTACGACGACTACGTTGAGGGCCTGCGTGTCTTTGACAAGGAAGGCAACGGCACAGTCATGGGCGCTGAGCTGCGCATTGTGCTGTCCACTCTGGGTGAGTCTCAAGTCCCCTTCGCCCAAATATGGAGGCGCACAAATATAGTTTGCTCGGCAGCGCGGACGTGAAACGGAGACGTGCGTGTGCGTCCGCAGGAGAGAAGATGAGCGAGCCCGAGATCGACGCCCTCATGACCGGCCAGGAGGACGAGAACGGCAGTGTGCACTATGAGGGTGAGCCTCTCGTTCCCGGTCCCGGCGCACCCGGCTTTTGTGTTGTTTCGCTTTTCCAGATGAATGACGAGAGGTTCTTCTTCTTCCCCCAGCTTTCGTCAAGCACATCATGTCTGTGTAAGAGGCCAGCAGAAGGAGTGCTGAAGAGCCCAACGGTGTTCAGGACATCTACACTGTTTCAAAGACCAACCAAGGAAAGACAAAGACTATGTACAAGGGATGTTGACACAAACCCATCTTGTTGTTTATTTTGTTTTCCTTTCCACTTTTCGTCTCCGAAGAAACAAAAAAAAACAAACAAACAAAAAACAAAACCAGCCTCCTGATCTCGAGACATCACCTCTCCGTTGTAGACCCCATCACTTGGCCTCTACTTCCCCCCACCCGCCGGGGCGTGTCTCCACTCGCCGCATTGGGGTGAGGAACGGGGGAGCAGGGGTGACCACTCATCAAGTGAGGGTAGATCCCTCCCTTCCCACCGCCACCTCATGCAGTCACGCCATCACTGGCCCAGCAGTGCCAAAGGTCCTGGAGAATGGCAGTGGATTGAGCGCCAAAAGTCTCCCACCACCTCCCTGAAAATGTTATTTATTTTCACTCTGTTCCTTTCAGAATAAACTTTTCCAACGTACATCCCATCTTGGTTGATTCTTGCCCTTTTATTGCCCGCGTGTGGTTACGAATGCAGGCAAGTGGAGGCAGAAATACGGCGACGGCGGAAGATAAACTAGTTTGTTAAAGGAGAACGAAAAACAAAACAATTAGGACGAGGGGAGTCATCCACCAAGGGTTCTGTAAAAAATGAAATATCCCTCGATATTAAACACTGCTAAATTTAATGGGTTCCTCCTTTACCCGCATTACAATCCTTCATGATTTGTGGCTGAATGTGACCTGCTAGTTTTAGCATAAATCCTGCAAACAAACCAACCAGTGTAGGTCAAAACCCCTTTTGGTGCAGGATAATTGAATAAGAATACATACGAATAAAACAACAAAAACAGCCACTCTTGTCGCTAATTTGTACGTTTTGCTATTCAGTCGGCACTTATTTGTCGAGTTAGTTTGTGATCACAACGTATGACATAGCGGTCACGATGGTAAAGCTCACATTTCCAAGGGGCAAAAGTCCCTCCGACAGTTGCTTCTATTATAAAATGGCGTTAAAATAATTGCGCACATCCATCAGTGTCAGGCGTGATGCCTATATGAAGGTTGTGTGTCAGGGGGGCAAAGTTAAACCTGCTCCACCGGAGCAGATGCAAGAGTGACTCCGACACAGGGGTCACCTTCTGCCCGCCGTCAGACATGGAACTATATTTTCAGGACATATTTTACAAGTAGAATTGTGTCAGCTGTCTCTGCGGGGCTGCAATGTCGGTAACTGCAAACTTTCTTTGGGTGTCCTTTTTTCTTTTTTTCTTTTTTTGAAGAAGCAAACTTTTCAAACCACACTGTTAAAAGTTGTGGCGCAAGTGAGGGCGATGCGATGTCTGCCCTCCTGTGGTGAAATGAGGAAGGGATTGACCTTTTATGACATTGCACGTTGTGTTACTCCTGAAATATGTGCTTCCAGTTTCTTGTGTCTGATTTAGCACATTTTCCCTCCACGTCGGCGTTGAAATGAACACGCTCAATAAGTTCAGTGAGATGTGAGAAAAAAAATTGCTTTTATTTTCTAATATATTGTGATTTAATGATCTAATCTTCAACATATATATTTTTTTAATTACACCGATTCTGTAGCCGATCATAAAAAGATGGGATTCTCCAGTCATGTGGCACTGCGGTCGTTTTCCAGCTGCAATTACTGCAATACCGTTTTCTACCAACAGGTGGCAGACGTCACAATGAATACTCGGTAAGGCTTATTAGAAGAAGAAATCGAAGCGGATCAAAAAAATAGAGGTCTCACTCTGCTGCTGCTTTCAGGAACGAAACCTCTTCCGGTGTCAATGCTGTTGTTTTGACAAGTGTGAATAAATTCACCATTTTTCACGGGGTTTGAGCAATTTTTTTTTTAAAACTGGAAGCTCGAGACGGCAAAGATGAACGCGGTGCTTTCAACACCGACATGCGCAGGGACCGCGGCCTCGCGGAGGAGCCGGCGAATCGCGACAGAGTGGCACGTCTTCGCGCGCGGTTTCCGAACCTCCAGCGCGCGACCTGTGTCCCACTTTGTTTACCTCCGTTTCACTTCGTCGGGGTACTTTTTTTTTCTTGCGTTGAAGATTTCGACCGCAAATATGCTCAAAACCTGTTTCTCCGGGCTGAGAAGCGTCGGCGGGCTCGGGCGGCTCGTCCCCGCCGCCGCGGCGAGGTGATTAGACGGCGGAGAATCCGACATTTGTCATATTTTCGAAGTGTCCGTGGAGCTGCTGCGAGGATGGGCCATAACATTATGACCAAGGGCGCGTTGAGCATAAAATATAATGCGACAGCCGTGAGTTTAAGTGTCATGTAGATATATATTTTTTAAAATCTGTTTGAGAGAGGCGTTGACATTAGCTGAATGATCGTTTTTGACGCTGCTGCTGTCCTAATATTTTGGTCATCCCACCCACCCACATGCATTCGGGTGACAAGACTTTGGGGGGCACCTCAGTGGAGCCCAGCACGGATTACAGTCCCAATAACAGTCATTTAAAATAAGTCAACGACTCGCTCACACCGTTTTAATAAATAGTCATCAAAAAAACTCTGCAAGGGAGACTTTATTGCAGGGCTGTGGCTCCACGTTCAATGGTCAACAACATGCAGTGGTCATAATGTTATGGCTGATCGGTGTGTCTTTGCATGCAGAACTCTGTCTGAAAACTGGGTCAAGGAATATAAAGCCTTTTTTTTACTTTTACAAGAGAGAACTTAAAAGAAACATGATAAATTTAAGAACTGCTCAAAAGGAAATAACTGTATTGCAGCGTTTCTTGCAGGTTGATCAGTTTTGACTGTCTTTTTTTTTACCACGCAAAACTTCTACCGTTCATTCTTGAACGGCAGCAGATGTGCCCGTGTGCCCGCGGGTGAACTTGTGGGAAAACCTCTCCTCGCAGGCTGCAGCACAGCGAGGCCCAGCCGCTCGGGCAGCCTGCGCACTCGGCGCGCCCGGAGACGTCGGCCGCCAAGACCCTGATGGACGTCGGGACCCGCCGGATCTTCAACGAGGACCACGACCTCTTCAGAGAGAGCGTGCGGCGCTTCTTCCAAGAGGAGGTGGTGCCACATCACAAAGAGTGGGTGTCCTTTTACGCCTCATTCTCATTCTCGGACTTTTCTTCTCCTCATTATCTTTTTTTTTTTTGTTTGTTTCCAGGTGGGAGAAGGCAGGCCAGGTGAGCAAGGAGGTGTGGGAGAAGGCTGGGGAGCAAGGCCTGCTGGGAGTGATGATACCGGAGGAGCATGGCGGCATCGGAGGAGACCTGTACTCTGCAGCCGTCACTTGGGAAGAACAGTGAGTTGAAAACACGAACTGCCGATTGCACGCTGGCGAGCTCGGTTCCTCTGAGGTTCTGCACCTGCCCCCCTCCTCCCCGCAGGATGTACTCCAACTGCTCGGGCCCGGGCTTCGCGCTCCACTCCGACATCGTCATGCCCTACATCACCAACTACGGCACCAAGGAGCAGATCAAGCGCTTCATCCCCGAGATGACCGCCGGGGCGTGCATCGGCGCCATCGCCATGACCGAGCCGGGAGCAGGCAGGTCGGGACTCGGGCGCAGACGCGGCTTTCGAGAAACGGGCCTGCTTTCAACGAGCGCGATGTGGCCTTAACGACCTTTGATCGTTTCAGTGACCTTCAGGGCGTGAGGACCTACGCCAAGAGGGATGGCAGCGACTGGATCCTCAATGGCAACAAGGTACTGACTCAAAATCCAATATTTTCTTGAGAAAATGACAAAAATGGCTGGATCTTCCTCAGCTTTTGACGGGTTCCTCTTTGGCCCACACTCCTCACCTCCACCACGTTTTGTGTAAAATGGGCCTCATCGTGTTCCTTTATTTGAGTGAAACAGAGTCATCAACACATCTCAGCGTCACCTTCAGCTCTTCCCCCTCCCAGGTGTTCATCACAAACGGCTGGATGGCCGACCTGGTGGTGGTGGTGGCCGTGACCGACCGCGAGGCCAAGGCGGCGGCGCACGGCATCAGCCTGTTCCTGGTGGAGGACGGCATGAAGGGCTTCCACAAAGGGCGCAAGCTGGAGAAGATTGGTCTGAAGGCGCAGGTGCCAAAGCCGGGACGCTCCCGGCAGCCGTTCCACTCAGTCCTCCACGGACGCGCCGCTTCTGTCTGCTCACTTATTTGCTTTTGCAGGACACGGCCGAGCTGTTTTTCGAGGACGTGCGCCTCCCGGCTGACGCCCTCTTGGGGGACCTCAACAAGGGCTTCTACTACCTGATGAGAGAGCTCCCTCAGGTGAGAACCGGGACGCACCGCCATGGTTGATTCAGTGAATGCAGTCAATGATTGTTTTGTTTTTTTTGGGGATCAGGAGCGTCTGCTGATCGCCGACATGGCCATCGCGAGCTGCGAGTTCATGTTTGAGGAGACGAGGAACTACGTGCTGCAGAGGAAAGCCTTTGGGAAGACGATCGCTCACCTGCAGGTCTGTTTGCCGTTTGGAAAGAATCTGGTCCTGTGTCATTTGTGCCGTGCGTGAGGTATTTTGATTCAAAAATTCAAAATGTAATGAGTCGCTCCGTCGCTCGTGCTGCACTCTTCCACCAAGTTTCTTCCACCAAACCTAATGTAAAAAAACGGGCGTTTTTTAATCGAGTATAACAGATCTGCCCCAACATTTCATGGGTTTTTCCTTCACTCATGCTGCACTCTTCCGCCAAGTTTCATGAAAATCGGCCTCAGGGTTTTGGTGTAATCCTGTTGATGGAAGCCTGTTGAGAACAGACTTCCTCCAAAACAAATGTAAAAAAAAAAAAAAAAAAGGCAGTTTTTCATGAAGTATAACAACTCTGCCCTGAATATTTACGGGTGGCTCCTCGGCCCGTGCAGCACTCGTCCCCCAGGTTTTCTTGAAAATCGTCCAGCAGAGACACTCTGGACCGTCTGAAGACCAAACAACAGAACATTACAGCAAGCTCCTCACGATGAGACAGAGGCATGATTTCAAGTGTCGGCATCAGTCGCACGTGTTCGTCTCTCTTTGACGGAGATGAAACGGCGCGGCGAACGTTCACTTAGCGTCCCGATTTCACGGCGCAGACTGTGCAGCACAAGCTGGCGGAGCTGAAGACCGATATCTGCGTGGGCCGGGCCTTCGTGGACAACTGCCTCCAGCTGCACGCCCAGAAACGCCTGGATGCCTCCACTGCCTCCATGGCCAAGTTCTGGTGAGAACGTGCTCCCGTGCTGAACGGCTTCCTCAGGCAACGCCTCGACAAGGGTGCTAGCATCTTTTGTCTTTGCTGCAGGGCATCTGACCTCCAGAACAAGGTGGCCACCCAGTGCCTGCAGCTGCATGGAGGCTGGGGCTACATGTGGGAATACCCCATCGCCAAGTAGGTGTTCCGTAAATGGGTGCAGGATTGGGTTTGTCCACCAACTAGTTGCTGAAACCTCCATTTTTTTTTTTTTTTTTTTTTTTGTTGTCTGTCCAGGGCGTTTGTGGATTCGCGCATTCAGCCCATCTACGGAGGAACCAATGAGATCATGAAAGAGCTCATCGCGCGCAACATCGTCAGCCAGAAGTGAGGAGCACTGGGTGTTTGGGTTTTTTTTTCATTTTTGTGGGGTTCTCGCTCAAGAATTTTTCTGGCAAAAAAAAAAAAAAAAAAAAACACCCGGAAAATTCCGAAGTCTAACATGGACATTTGTGGAACATTCTAGATGCACTTTAATCACGTTGAATTTTTTTTGTTTTTTGTCAATTCCACGTGGAAAGCGCTTAGATGGATTTTATCTTTGTAAATGAAGCTAGTGGCTTGAACAAATAACGTTTAAGGAAATATGATCATCCATCAGTGGAGACGTTCCATCATGGTCTTTCCCATTTGATCAAATAAACCTGCACTGTGTTCTACTTGTAACGGGGTCAGAATCCAAGTGATTAAGTATGTGTATGCAAGGTTGGGCTCGTTAATAGATTATGGAAGAGGGAGGAGGTTGTGGTCTTCACCTTACTCAGGGGGTCACCACAGCCAGTGATCATCTTTCTCTGCACATGTCCAAACCATCCCAATCTGGCCTCTCTGGCTTTGCCTCCAAACCTCCCAGACCCGCGCTGTCCCGGGGAGGTCAAAAAACGCCAGCGCAGCATCCACCAAACTGCATTTTGCTATTTTCACCGGTAGGTGGCAGCAGCAGCACTGGTAACGCCGGGCGAGAGAGAGAGGGAGGGAGAGAGAGACGGTGAAGGATTCGGTTTCCAGAGCGTTGCAGCACTTTCCGGGAGGGAAAACTGACTTTTGAATGCGACTGCGGGAATGAAAGCGTTCTCCCGGCAACTCACGATCGGCAAAAATTTTCCATTTATTTCCCCATATTTTAGTTTATTTGACACATTCGCGCGGCCTGCGTGCTCCTGCACAACCAGTGGGAGCCCTGCGAGAGGCTCTCGCTTTGATCGCAACACGTCAGTGCTGCTAAAGATGATTCAGACATCTACACAATGAAGCGTGCCGGTCTGACACTCTGGTGCTGAATCACCCCCCCTTAAACCCTCTGGGACCCCCTCCCGCCCCACCACCACCACCACCACCACCACCACCACCACACCTCACCTCAGGGAGGAGGGGGACGGCGACTGCTCTCTGATCCAGCCCCCCTTTCTGCCTCTTATCATACTCTGCTTCCATACCGCCCCCCTCCACTGTCTTTCCCCCTCTCCGTCCTCCCCACTCCACCACTTGGCATCACTCCTCCCTCATGCACCCCCCCAGCCCTCCTCCCCCTCCTCACTTTTCCATCTTCCCTCAGCAACAGCCACACCCTGCTGCTCTCCAGCTTTGCTCTCATCCTCCCTGCTTCCCTCCTTTTCAGCAACCTTTTTTTTTTATATATACAGAAATATGAACCTCATTTCAACCATGAGCCGACATTTAACCTGCACCCGCAGGAGGTTGTGTGTCGGTGTGATAACACCGTTGTGTGTGGATGTGCTGTATTTCCTTTGCAAGCATTTGTTGCACTCAAACATGCCCTTTTTTCTTTTTTTTTTTGGCTTGTCATGCTTCCAGTAGGCGTCCACACATAATCCCCCTGCGCCTGCACTGCCGCATTTACGGTAGCTTAATTTCCGATGGGAGGGATCAGAGGGCCCCATACTGCTCTCATTGTCACTCCAGCTCCCTCCACACATACACACACACACGCACACACATACACACACACATTAGTGCCGCTCAGCAGCTTAAACCTGCAGGTAAGAGCTCCCGCACTTTGGTTTGTCTTTTGCGGTGGAAACGGCTGCGTAATTGCTCTAATCCGCGCTCATTCGCCTTTTGTTTCGGCGCAGCGTCAGAATCTGTGAAAGTTCTTGAAAGAAGCGCGTGTGCGTGCGTGCGTGTGTTCATTTTGCCATCGCTGTCCACTAACACACAGCTGTGTGTGTGTGTCGCCCTGAGATGCGCGGTTGTGCGTGCGCGCGCTTTGAACGGTGGCGACGGGGAATCTGCGGCTCGGTTTTCACGTGCGTCCGCCGGTGCGTTGATCTTGCGGGATGTGGCGCTGTCTCCTGCCGCGTCCTCCGGTGCGCTATCCTGCGCTGCGGCGCCCCCCCCCCTGCGCCTTTTGTTCTGGTCCACGCCTGCATGGTGCTGAAACCTGCGCAGCACCACGGCACCTCCACTGCAGCAAAAACCTGCCGGACCAATGACAAACGGCTGGCAATTAGAAGAATCTATCCATCTGTCTATGTAAATATACATAAAGGTGCATATAATTGTAACAGTGCTCAGTGAATGAATGCAGAGCAGTGGATGTGTGGTTAAAGGGAGTAGCCCCAGCCTGGAGGTGGCATCTTCTCTGCCACAGCCAGCTGCCCTTGCAGTCATTCCCACCTTTTGCGCCAGCAGAACCTTGCGTGACTTAACCGTATGTCTCACATCCAGTATTTTATGTCAATATTTATAAGTAATGCAGTTTAGTGGGACCCACATATGTGAGAATTTTGCGGTCCGGTGATCCCCCCCAAAAAAATGCAAGTCTTCAGGCTTTGATGGTGATCTGCGTGAACCCCGGAGTTCCATTAAGCGGGGGGCCATTGTCCAGAGCTGTGCCTCCTCCAAGTGTCGCCTCCCCACTCTGAGGCGGCGCAGGAGCGGAAGATTTCCCATGTCTAGCGTGTGAAAACATTCCATTATGAGAGGGAATTACTGCTCACACACGGTGTCTGTATTTGCACATTCCGACTGCTCTCTGGCTAACCCCCACCCCCATCATCATCATCACCATCCCAACCCCCCCTCCCGGGCTGCAGACAAGATATGTAATGAAAACAAGGGCCTCCACACGCCGATGATGTTGGGTTTTGAGTTTGGGCCCCGCTGACATGTTTAGGTTTGTTTTGATGAATCTTTGTCAACAGGGTTTCGCGACTGCAACGCCGTTCCACATCAGTGTAAATCAGCTCCTCACGAGAGCAGATGTGTGTGTGTGTGTGTGTGTGAGGCCGGTGCACCGTCAGCCCGTCTCTCGGTGCGCGGCCTCGCAGCTCTGTTTACTGTTGCAAACAGCTTTCGCTTTCAGGCAAGCTTTCGGTTCGTCGTCGCATGCCAGAGCCGGAGGGAAAACATTGATGCGGTTATGGTTATGTTGTGCTGAGGGTTGTTTTGCGAGGTGAACAGCGAAGGTGCTTGCAACGCGTTCATGCCGGTGTCAGTCTGCTGGACGGTGCAGTTTTGCTGCAGAATCGGTCGAAGTCCGATGAGAACCTCATATCAGTGGATATGTCATGTTGAAAAGTTACTGCGAAATCACAAATTTTTCATGTGGCAAGTTCAAAGCTGGATTAAAAAAAAAGTCACCCATGTCTTCCTGCATTTTTGCTATATTTTTTTTCTCCCCCATGCATTTAGGAACGGCACCCCAACACCACTTTTTCTATTTTATACATTAGATATCATATTTTGTCCTTCTCATGTATGTAACATGAGCAGCCAGAATATCAGAAACACCTTTTCATCTTTCTGAAGGCGTAATTGACAGCAGAGCTGTTGCATTTAATCACTTCAGGTGAACCCTGATAAAGCGGCGGGCCGGTAAAGTTCCAGGAGGAACCTTAACCCGCGCTATATTCATGCGGCCCGCGACGTGCTCCAGTATTCATTCCTTGTCCCAGCTTTGCTGAGCGTTCAAACTCAAGAGTCGCTGTGTCTTGGCTCGACCCGAATGGAGACTGACAAAAAGCGTTAGCCCAGAGCAGTCGGGACGCGCTTCACCTACTTCTCCCCGTTAAGAACACGCCTCTATCAGGCCAGATTGGGCTGAGTCTAATCGCTGACGGAGTAATTGAAATGACCTTAATCGCGACACAACAGGCTGATCTCTTGCCCGAGTATTTACCTGCACATTTATTCAACTTAATGCCGGTGTGTTTGCGAGGGCGTGTAAGGCGCTTCTCGCTTTTTCCAACCGCCGGGAAATCTGATCCCTATTCCTTGCCGACATGCCGGAACGTTCGTCTTGATTTTGGTTAGGTGCGCCATCAAATTCCAGAAACCACGTAACCGCTGACATTCAGACGTGCCATCTTGGTTGGTGAGAGGGATTAGGTCGGACCCACGTTTGGAGGGTTGGTTTGTGGATTGATGTAAGCTGGTCTGACTTTGTTCCGCCTGTTTACAACGGAGAGCATTAAGTTGCGCGGGCGTCACGACAGCATTTGGGGGCAGCGACGATGTCGGCCTTGACTTTGGCGGACACGCTGCAATAGTCGCAAGTGTTTGAGGATTTGGGATCATGCCTTTGTCCCCCCTGCTGCTCCAGCCATCTGAGGCCTTTTTTGCTCTCCAGGTGTCTAATGGGAGCTCAGAACTGCGCTTTAGCACACGATTAAGTCTTGACTGCGAGGGGGACCTAATCTAATTCACATACGTCAGAGGAACCACACGGTCCACTGACCCGCACATGGCGCAAATACACACACTCACGCTTTCTTGGGCGTACACACTGCTTCCTGGCATACCTGAACTAGGTATGTTTATTTGGCAAAGAGCAGTAAAATTCCTGAGAAGGGCAAAATCAAGAAGTGGGACCCAAAACATGCGCTAGTCTGTGATTTAAAGAAGGAACCTTTTGTTTCGCTTTTTTTTTTTTTTTGTTGATAATCCTCTTCGAGGCCCCTTTCAAAGACTGAACCAGCTGTGGGGATGGAAATCAAGACCCATTCCAAATTGTCCAATCCATTGGAACTGTATTCCTCAGAGCGTATCAATTCCTTTTGACTGATGCCGGCATGTTTCTCTGACAGATGCACAGCGACTGTCCAACACGTGGCTCCATTTCAACAAGAACGATGATAACATCGTTGGTCCTAACTTCTGTAGATTGATCATTTTATGTAGAAAAAAGGAATCTTATCAGTCCCCATTTCTGAAAGTGTGAACTGTCTGGTGAAAGGCTGGATGCGAGTTCACCACCCGATGAAGCTAGAACACATGCTTGGCTGACAGCAACCCCCGCCAGTCTCTCATCCAAATTTCATCAGGTTCAAGCGCTCGCAACCTGCGGCGCAGATGTGGCTGGAAGGAACGGCTGTGAAAACGACCCGCGCGTCTCAACCGCGGGTGTCTCATGCCAAGCGGAGAGAGACCCGGACCAGACTGACGGGGTTTATTGCCCTCCTCGCAGAGCCTTTCCCGTCAAGGACGCAGGTGCACGAGTGCTGAGCTCCGCCCCGCAACCTCCCTGGCACAGGAATGTCCCTCGGATCAGTCCCTCCGCCCTGCCGCCCTCGCGCCGCGACTCCATCCTTGGCTGGCGCGAGCAGGCGGGCCGGCCCTCAAACGAGGCCTGACAGCCAGTGTCACATTCCATTCCTCACGGACGATGCCCCTCGACAGAGAGGACACTCATGCTGGGCGTTCTCTAAACTCAATGCCCTCCCCTCAGATATTGGCATCGATGATGTCTGCGCTGCCCTCACTCCCGATCTCGTGTCATAACCCGCGTTACCTAATCCATGAGGTCAGTGTGATAGCGGCAGGTTGTGAATGGGAGGCTGCGGAAGACTGGGAGTTTATTTGAGAGGGCGGACGCCTGCCACGGAGGCTCGGCTTATCCAGACTGACTTCTGGTTAATCCGTGTGCCTCAAACGTATTTTTTCCTCTCTAGAAAGCTGCCTTTATTTAGAGCAGTTTGTGTGGACTCGAGCCCAAAATCGCGTTCCAGGAAGAAGTGAAAAAAAAAAAAGTGCTGTATGTTCACACGGAGCCCCTCCAGGAAGTTTACATATCTCAGTCTTAGCGGGGCCGTGACATTCAGCCCAGCTGAAACTTGCCGTTTGAGGTTTCGCACCCCTAATTGGCGTATGAGAATGCAGGCGACTCTGCTGTTGACGTGTTCTGGATAATATTATGGCAGCGCTTGACTGTAGCCGCGTACGCGGCCAGCTGGGTCCTGCATCTGTTTTAATTTTAGAAAAAGCACCTGGCCATTGGCTCAGCAGAGGGTCCGAGATGGTATCTTTCAAAATAAGAGCAACGTTAAATGCAAGACAAAAGATGCCGGGAATCCCGCTTGGGACAACTGGAGGCTGTTGCGTGAACTTTGGTGAGGAAAAACTCGAATCTGCAAAATTCGCTTCACCGTCACAGATTTTTTTTTTTTTTTTTTTTTACTCTGCAGCGGCTGATGAGGGAGGCCTGTGTGATTTGTTGGACCCTGGTCTCGGCCAGCAGTGGGAAGAAACCCCTAATGAGCCTTAGCTTCCTTTTTGAATGGGCAGGGGAACTCCTGTTAGCCTAGCGTAGCGTCTGACCTACGTCACGCTGGGCCTTTACGATTTCCAGATGTGCGGCCTAAACAGCGAGATTGTTTTCTCCCCATCCTTTTGCAAACAGCCGAACGGCAGCCGTCGGGCTGATACATGGGGTAAAAGTGTAGCCGAGCTCCATTAAGTGGAATGAATGAGCCTCATTGTTGAAAGTCGGCTGCATTGTCGGACTCCATATCAGATTTCTCCATCCTTTTACAATCTTGTTTTTCTCAATTACATCTCGGTCTGAGGATCTATTATTGAGGATCTATTATTCAATTAAGGGAATTTATGTCATGGAAATACAAGGGTTCAGAGCAAATGGCCTCTCGGGGCTCCCTAAACCAAACCAGAACATCTCCCAAGAACTATCTGTTTTTATGCGCATAAAGTTTCTTAGTCTTCTTCTGCGCATCTGTTTGTCGGGCTCCATCTCGGATGAATGGAAGCCCCCAGCGCACAGAAACTTCTTACACAGCAGCACCTCTGTAAAGCCAGTGTGAACCATAGAAACAGATGGACGACATGAATGCGCCGATGGTACATCTCGTTCCTCTGAGGCCGTTTTTAACTGCACGGAGACAGCAGCTGAGTGTGTGTGTGTGTGTGTGTGTGCACGTGTGCGTTTGTGGTGGACCTCCTGGCGAGGTTCCAGGAAGAGTTTTTTTTTTTTTTTTACTGTGATTCGCCACTAAAAGAGGGACTTACCAGCAAATCCATCATCCCCTCGCAGACGTGTAAGAGCCAGAGGAGCATGGTAAGACATGCAGGGTGCAATGAGGGCAGATCTGCCAATAAACTCAGGGCTCAAGTGGGAGTGGATAAGATTTCTGCTCTAACTTATCATTATGAAGTGAATGTTTTTTGGCCTGGCCTGGTTTCCATGTAGCCACTGGTGTGCTGTCTGGCTGATAACAGTAGCAGGGGCAGCGTTGCATTCAGGAGCATGTGTGAAATCGAGCCTTCCTGCTGCCAGGATGTTGGCAGACAGAGTTTCATTGTAAAAGCAAGGCGCAAGGCTCACAGGAAAACCATTCCCAGCATCATCGCTTTCAGTTATGTATGAATTCAGTCGGCTTATTACAGGATATTTAAAGTTTGGTGTCTGGGCTCCAAGCCCATCACTCTCTGCGAATGTTTACTCCGAGATATTGCGGAGTGATACACAACCGGCACCCACATCCCCCACCACCTCAGCCCTGCCGCAGCCCGCAGGTGGATGCTGGGGTGGGTGGCGGCGGTGGGATGGAAGGAAGAGGCGGAGGGAGAGATGGGATTTTTTTTTTTTTTTTAATCTTAAACAGAGTGCTGAATTTTGGAGCGTACGTTTTGTCGATGATTGTGGAGAAGTAGAAGTCGCCCCGTTTGTTTTAATGCAAAAGGCAATCATACCCACAAACAAAAGATTTTTTGTATGGACTAGAAAATGCATCAAAATTAGTGTCATCGGGAAAGAATACAGCAGTGCCCTTGTCATTACTGATATGTTCTAATTTTGGACTTTGACCAAAGAAAGTTGAAGACAGCATCTTGAATTTTGCACACAAATCAGTTAATCTGGCAACACGTTATATCTTTCCCAATTCTCATCAGCCGCCACCCTGCGGTTTTTGCATCCTAATAGTCATACCACACGACCCCTGACTGTCTATATTATCTTGAATGTTGACTATGCCTGCTGCCCCACTAGGGACCATCAAGGGCCCCCCTCACCACGGCAACCCCTGCCATGGAAACCAGCCCCCTCAAAGGAATGACCCTATTGAGTGCCAGTGTGTAGACCCTCTGTGTGATTCTCTGTAAGAGGATACGCGCAGTCGCCTCGAAAACAACACACTCATTTTCTGCCCCCCCCTCCCTTTCCTGCTCTCTTTTCCACCTGGGAATCCACCGATTGTGACGCAACCTCTGACCCTAACGCGCTACTCTTAATTGGCGTAACCATGGTGATCGTCTCTGCTCAGGGTCATGGGCGGCACAATCTTTTGCCTATTGTCCGGTGATCAATTTTGAATGATCAGCCACATATTTCCATGGGACCTGTTGTACCAACAGTTGAGACGTGAGATGCTGTACATGCACGACGCTGGGGGAGCCAATCCGAGTCTAGATTTTAGGGTCTGTGGTTGAAAAGCCAGCCAACCATCAACAGATGTTTGTGAATGGGCCTGCTGGGATGTGGAGAGTGTTGCTTTCCTTCAGACAAGTTTCCTTTAAAGCGGAGATTTGTATTTCTGCAGGCCATTGACCCAGTATGGCTGGTCTTTTTAACAGTGACAATAGCTGGCAATAAAGTGGTGATAAACTTCAGCTGGCTTGACCCAGAGTCTTTTTTTTCCCCCCTGTGGTCTCTCTTTGTGTGCGTGCGTGTGTGTGTGTGTGTGTGTGTGTGTGTTTGTCAACCTGAGCCACGGTTTCATTACTTGTTTACGTTGGGTAGCAGTGAACTATATGAGGATACACAAGTATAAGCATGTTGTTAGTGTGGTAAGACAACTCTTTGGAAAATTATAGCTATCAGATTTGGGGTTTTGGGGTAATTGCTTATCCGCTAACTGTGACTGACAATTCACTTGGAAGCGTATTACCGCACCCACCCCTTTCTATAGCATGTGCTTAAACAAGTTCATGCAATAAGTCCTTTTTTTTTTTTTTTTTTTAATAAAGCCAGGCTGTGTGTTTCTGCAGCGTTCTCGGGTCCCCCTCAACGCAAATACCGCTGACTGCCACCAGCTCGTAGTTTGAGTCGAAAGCGTCGCGGGCGTCAACTTCAAAGTCGCCCCCTTTGGTATGTGTTCTGATGTTATCTCTGCTGCTGCCATGTCTACAGGAGCCCGATTGGTATCTCCCGACTACAGCGCATGCAGGGTTGTTTCTCTTACGTGTAGATGTCGCCTGTCACTGTCCCATCGCACAGAAATTTCTGTCTGGAAAAACAAAAACTGGACTATGGGCTATAATTAGCTGTCTCACTTGCGAAATCACTGCTGTTTAAAGCCACCAGCTTTTCCTGGTTCCTTTGTCTGCACGCCGTGGGTTGCCAATTATTGATTTTTTTTGTCTCTCATGAGCCTCCTTTTCCACAGCTCTACCATCCCCTTTGGGCAAGCAGGAGGAGACGGAGACCCCCTGTAGATCTGCATGCCCACATTCAGATGCTAATCCCCTGCCATCTGCTTTCCACCTCCAGGGAAGGCGATGCTTCCCTGTCCATGGTTGCGCTGGGGCAGGGAGGGAAAATCTCCAAGCTCCTTGTACCCTGAGGGCTTGCCAGGCTGATTGCCACCTTTGCACCCTAATCAAGTCACAATGAACCCCCCCTTAAGACCCCTTCCTCCCCTGCACCCAGGGGTCATCCATAGATCTGGTTAATAAAGAGTCTAAAGACGTTACCCTCTCAATCAGGGGGGAATGGACCCTTGTATAATAGACCTCTTTTTCTGCCTGACCCTCACATTGCCTGGTCGGAGAGGCTTCTGGGCAGATGACTGTCGGCGTGCAGCATTATGGGCTGCTCACAACTGCCAGCCTCTTGTCCGATCAAATGAAGCGGACTTGATTTACATCGTTGGAGTTTTGCTCCCACTTGTTTGAGTGGGAACGCTTCTCTGGCTCTCTCTTTATTTATTTTTTTTTCCCCAGCGGCTACATCTCAACTGGTGTGTGTGTGTGTGTGTGTGTGTGTGTGTGTGTGTGTGTGTGTGTGTGTGTGTGTGTGTGTGTGTGTGTGGGTGTGTGTGCGTGTGTGTGTGTGTGTGTGTGTATGTGTGTGTGTGTTTGTGAGTGTGTGTGCGAGTGCGTGCGTGTGTGTGTACGCGTGTG
>CAAKHG010021378.1:0-12830 GCA_901007715.1 Dactylopterus volitans
GACTACCACATTACTCACTCTGTCTCGCTCTCTCTCACACACACACGCACGCACACACACACACACACACACACACCCGGGTGGCTCCATTTATCGCAGATCTTCTATATTTAACGTGTTCATTTCTTCTTCATATTTAACGGGCTGATGCTGATTATGTAATAATTGCCAGTCTAGATGAGGGTGGCAGTCGCACTGAGGGCTCACGGACGGATGCTGGCTGATGATTGGCCAGGTGGATGGCCAAATATGTAAATCAACACTGAACAATAGGTGCATTTAATTATTCTCCCCGATCACTAATTCCAAATGGTGTAAATTTCAAGTTGAATTGAAGTGGAGAATGCATGTGAATGCCGAGAGTCCAATAGAGTTGTTGGATGCTGAAAATTAATGTTAATTAGTTAGTGTCTTTGAAGAGCAGCGGCAATATAGTTGTGACATCAACGCGTGTATTCCAGCATGATGTCATGGCCAAAAAAAAAAAATTAAATAGATACTAATAATGGAAATATAAATGTCATTTTGCTCATTTGAATGGTTTCATTTGCTTGAATTATGCAGAAGTCATTGGCAAAAAAAACAACACAGGATGGTAGTAAAGATTTGGATGAAGCTCTTCAGGTTCCTGTGTCTTTCAATCTTGCATAAACGTCTACATGGACTCATAGATGGACTTATTTGGTGGTCAAAGGTCACCGTCACTTTTGGCAACAACCAACTAGTCGAGTCTAGTCAAGTGATGATGGCGTATTGTTGGTGTTTAATAACCACCCGGCTCTCCGGAGGACACCAAAAAAACATCGGGAAAAGACCTTTGCCACCGTCATCTGCTCTTCTTCTATGCCACCATAGACAAATGCTCGCCGGTTCAAGCGGATGTGACCCGACGCCGGCGTCTACGCTTTTATTCTTTGTTTTTTCAACACGCAGCCGGCGAAGCAAATACTTAACGTCCTGTGTGACCAACTCCCGTGGCCATGAGCTGCAACCCGACTGGCTGCGGTGGACAAATCAGCCTCCAGGTGGCAACCCCCTGGTTTTACATGTGTCCAGTTAACAAGATTATAAAAGTCTATAATTATTATAATTGTGTTTCCTGGACTAAATTGACTGCTGTGTCCCTCAAAGTGTCCCGGAGAGACGGTTGACTTAAAGCAGCCTGTGAATTCCCGAGCGCTCCACAAAGCTGCCAGATGAGTAAAATGTTCACCTACTCAAAGCGCTCTATTAGGCAACGTTGTTAAATTTTAACTATTTAAGTGGTTAGCATTCCAGGTTTTTAACAGCCTCGTACTCCACGCGGCGTTCCATCCGAAGCGTATCGCGTTACAGGCTCTTTTCCTTTCTTTTCCTTTTTTTTTTTTTTATTTCTCACCCGTGCGGACGTGTGTTTGTGGAAGGAAGGTCGAAGCTGGTCGGTCAAATTATCTGTTTTTTTTTTGTTTTTGTTTTTTTTGCGCTTCAAAGGAGGTCCAAAGGTTAGTGAACCCGGTAACGGTTAACCAGAGCAAACAGCAGTGCCTATCTTGCCGGATAATTAACACTCAGGCTGCGGGGACAGCGCAGTGGGAACACGCATGTGCATACGCATGAACGCCACACCCGCCTGCTGCCGAGGAGGCCCGGTCACACGGCTGCCCTCAGTCACCGCAGCACCTGGATGCACGCGTGTTGAGGCTGGTTAAAGACATAAAAGAAGATTTTCAACAGATTTTTTTGAAAATCTTATCAAAGTTTTTTTTTTTGTTGTTTTTTTTGTTTTGTTGTTTATTTTATTCTAGATTGGATTACATTAGTGAGCACGCATATATCGGGAAAAAACAAAGAGGAAGCAGGAGCTGATGATTCTTCAGTCGTCAGCAGTGTGATTTGCTGACGAATGGAGGAGGGGGCGGGACTAAATCAGCTCACGCTTCCTTTTTCGGACATGTTGAGATGGTTGTTTCCAGTCGCTCTGGCGGCTTTGATGTGTTTCTTGCTGCTGTGTGACTCCGGCATGCGCGAGCCCCCAGTCGTTCATCGTCTGAATAGTTGTGCAACTTGACCAACCAGTCGCGCACCCGGTCGACTCGACATACGGAGGCGAGAAAAGTGTTTGAACTTCTTCCTGCGGAGCTTTTTTTCCTATCCTTCATCCGTTTCTAGCACTTCCTGTGCAGCGCAAAAGCTCATATCAGGACGAAGATGCTCTAATCGAGAAACAGTTGAAAAGTTGATCTCAGATGAAATATTAAGCCTTTAAGCCTTTTAGATCACGTACGCAGTCATATTTCGTCCTACACGCTTTTATCGAAACCCAAATGTACAGCATGCACTTACCTGAGTTTGAACCAGTTTGTTTTAACCAATCATATCATGACATCCACCCATAGCCTGAATATAGTGGCGGCAAGCTGTAGCATTAGCGTGGTGCATCTGTGTTTGCCACCTGTCGCCGAAGGCAGGAGAAGGAACCTCGTTTATAGGGGCTGGAATCCCGGGGCGCCTCCTGATTGGATTACAGTTCAGCGGGCTTCCATGATAAAACGATTATCGATGCGTCTTCGATCACGTGTTCACCATCACATGTTACGGCTCTCCCACCAGCGTTCTTCAGCGGTTCCATGACTCGGGTTCTGGTCTGGTTGTAGAGCGTCGGATCGCCGTGTCAGTAAAATATCTTCCAGATGGACGTTGTATTTCAGCATGGCGTGAAAGTCCTGGTTCTCAACCATTGAACACGGACGCAGTAGAAGCAGCGATAGAGTTTGTGATTGACCCCGCCCCTTGCCCAGTCGGAGGCTCTGATGTGGCTGCTCGATGGTCCTCTGGTCGGCAGCAGCTACAAGCGGGTGTTTCTTTTCCTCCTCTGGGTGGAAACATTTGATATGGTTTCTCATGTTTGTGGCGTTTCCGTCATATCTGAGTTGAGTTTGACATAAACTCTCATGTTGTGGCTCTTGTCCTGATACTTTTCACAGAAGCCAGAGTGCTTCCATGCTTCCAGCTGTTCCTGCAGAGGGCACCGCTCACATTTCACACGCTGCCATCTTGTATCTCTGTTAAGTGGACGTCATCGACTGTCCGGATCGATTCAGGATCATCCAATGCATCGCGAAGCATCTAAGAATCCACTTGTTCTCGCACCCACAGTCATTTACAGCTGATTCCTGTAGCAGCTACATGGATTACAGGATGGACTCCATGCACACCCCTGGGCCCAATCAGAATCCTCCCAACATTATGTCCCGCCTCCCTGTCTTACTTTGCTTGGAACAAATGTCACCACATGGAAGTGGTGTACTCCAGAAACGCTGTTTCAGATGGACCTCAACCACCTGACCAGCAGCGCTGACCACGAGTGAGACTCGTAAACGCTACATGAATGTGTCTCATCTCAAAGTCCAGCAGTGAAGAAAGCGTATGTGTGAAATTTCCACTTTATTCGCCATTCTAACGTTTGCCTTTTTCTTTCATGAAATGCCGTTACCCTGGTAATCCCAAATAACTGATTACCATGACAAAAGCCACAATTTGGGTGGCATTTTATTGCTTTTTGTGTACTCACTGCTGATTGGGCTGCTCGGTGCACATGTGCTGATGTGTGACTGACCAGGTGAACAGGGAAAGTTTGGGAAGACTTAAGTGGTTTTGTGCAGTTTTATTTAGGTTACTTGCCAACGAGAAACTTTGATTTTTCTTGGTAAAACCAGCTCTGCTTCATTTTGACGGCGGTCGTGTCAGACGTTTGCGTGCTGGCGGCCAGTCAAAGCAGCAGGAAAGAAGACCTCGACCGTTCGCCTGACTGGGACAGATGGGAAGGACTTTTCAGTGAAAGTTGAGGGCTCCAACGGGGTCGAAGCTGTCATAGCAACGGCAAATCCAGCGCTTGGTTTTTACATGTTGACCCGGGGCATGCCGATCAGACTTCTATTGGTCCGGCGTGTTTTATCTGCGCACCTCCGCCGCTGACGTTCACCCTGGCCGTTCCATAGGCCGCCACGATTCTGACGCTCAGGCTCTGACGGTTGCGTCGGCATCCACCGCGCCACCCTCAGCGCAAACTGCCTTATCAGTGTTTGCACTCTGCGTTCTTATGGTCGCCGGTCCTGTTGTTTGTTCGCCCTGTTTTTGGAAGGCTGGCACAGCCAGCTACAGACTTTGCCTTGTTCTCTTGCTGCAATAGTTGCGGGTGTCCCCCTGTCAGTCGGCTTGTCAGGAGAGCAGCGGTTGCTCTTTGTTACGTGTCTGTTTTTTTTACTGGAAGTGATGGCATGACTATCCGCTGATGGCACCAGTTGGAGAGCCAGTAAAGCGAGGCTATAAGTTCTAGCGGCGGCGGCAGCAGCGGAGAGCGCAGGGACGGCCTCGGCAAGTGGCCCGGCGAGCCGTGTAGCTTTTGTGAATGGTGGCCTGGCGAGGTATTTTTCTCTTTGATCACAAGACTTCGGGGAGGAGGCCGCTGGGCGGTCGAGAGGCGAGAGCCCGGAGCCTCGCATTCTTGGAGCGGTGGAGGGATTGGGTTTCAGCTGGGAAGGGGGTCCCTAGAAGACTACATGAAGGCACATAGCATACCTTTGAATTGTTGGAGCTGCTCATGCTAAACCCTCAAGCCCACCCCCACCTCCCCAAAAAGAAAAAGAAAAAAAACAATCACTTGTGAGGCGGAGCAGCTGCCGCCGCCGACAACTGATTCAAAGTGTCAGGAGCAGGCTACATCAAAAAGCTGCCCTGGTCTGTTGAAGACAATGCTGCCATTTCCCCTTTGTGTTACGGACGGGAGAGGGGTCCAGGCCGAACCAGTGGGCCACGCAGCCTCCACATAGCAGGCGAGGCTTCTCTGCTGGAGGGGATTGGGTTTCACGGTTACTTTGGGATACTTCTCACCAGACTGCTGTTGGGGTAGCAGCGCTCCGCTGTTAAGTGTTGATGATTCCCGAACAACAGGGAGAAAAAGCCCCTGCAGCCCCCCTGACTCCTCTGCCATTTTTAGCTCCATCGGTGGAAGAATTCCATGCTGTAAAATTATGGAATTGTTCCGATTCATTTCATTTCTGGCGGGCGAGCGACAGGGAATGCTGCCGCCACCCGGCAGGTGGAGGCAAAAGTGGCGAGTTTGCTCCTCACGCACGGGCATCGCCATTGATGCGCGAATGCAAGTCGTGAGGCCCGCGGGGGGGCAGGGGACGATGCGGCATGGCGAGCCACCCGCTCGCTATCGCATCACCCGAGACATGTTATTATGAATGGTTACAGGCAGGAGTGCAGCTAGATGTTCTTGGTCCCACGAAAATAGGCCCGTGTGATCATCCAGTCCAGGAATGGTCACGGTGACCACGCACGGATGTTCCTGACACCTTCACACACGTGTTGTTACGTTGTGGCTTCCAGCTTCTAACAGGGATTGTACAGGTTTTACAAACCGGCTCACACTCACACACTCGCGCACGAAATTTCTCAGATTATTGAAGAAAGTGTGTGTGTGTGTGTGTGTGTGTGTGTGTGTCTGCACTTGTACTTGCTAAGACCAAGAGTGAAGTCATTTTAAACAACCTTTAAAAGGTGGAATGTGTTTAGAGTTGGTCGGAACTGTGTTTAGGCTGGGTTCAGGGGGCCAAAGGTCAGGAAATACATGCAACCATACAAGTACAAGGATGTGTGCACGGGCGCGTGTGTGTGCACGCGTGTGTGTGTGGGTGCAAACGTAGTTAATTGAATGGTCGTGTTTCAGTGGCTTTCGTTTGGAGCTGTGAGAATGAAGAGGAGACCTTCCGTGCTGATACACCCATGGTGACGCGCCGAAACCGTCACCGCCGGCCTCCCCATGTGGACTTTGATGTTAGGGCTCTTCCATCAGGCCGAGTGTCGCTGTCATCGAACATCTGGACCCAACTATGTATTTCATGGACCGTTAAAAACGCGCGATGGAAGCAGGATTTGTCTATTTCCTCCAGCAGTCAGGAGATGTTGGCTGATCAAGCTTCTTCTGAGTCCTTCATGATTGGGATTATGCCAGCGTCGCATGCTATCTACATCTGTTTACGCTGGAGCTGATCTGTGCCTGGCACGCTGAAGTAACAGTGCGGCTGTTTGACTCTGGCAAGCACTCGATCAGCGTAACTTATTGATTTACATGGAAATCCAAAACTTAATATTAATATTAATCGGCGACAGCTTATGACCTTCCATTAAGGCTCCTTTAAATGCTCCCCTCTACCTTGAAAATAAGCTTTTAAACATGGTTAACATCCATACTATGTTGTTTTTGTTATATATGACAACCCTGAATCCTGCGTGGCTGGTGATTTCTGCTGGACTCGCACTGAAACCCAGGACTGTCCCAGGAAAACCACCTTGGACGGTCCAGGAGGTTCTACTTGGAAAACACAAGGAACCAATTGTGACTACTTTCAGCAGGAGGTGCTAGCCAGAGTGAGCTAACTCGCTAACTGGTTGCTGGTCGGGGGAGTGAGTGCTGTTGAGTGGAGCCGGGCCGGGGGCAGTTCAACATGTCCGTGGAGGCCTGAATATTGAATGAGGAAACGGGTGCAGCGTCACAGCCAAGCTATTTTGAGGCTACGAAGAAAAAAAAAGCTTTAAAATATGTCACTTTGGGGCTTTAGATTAGCTGCAGGTCGCCTTTGACCATCCGGAGCGACTGTCAGGTGTCAGTAGGTGGCAATTTTCCAAGTCAATCACACCGATTCTTCAGCTCCTCAGTCAGAGTTGTAAAAAGCGAGCAGCTGTTGGCCAAAGGCGACGAATCACAGCCGAGCACAGCGATGAGAGGATCGGGTTTTGATTGGCTTTATTTGAGCAGATGTCGAGCCCAGCGCAGCGTCTCCGGTTATATTTAGTAAATCGAGTCTCGACCTCGGGCAGGCCCTGAGTGTTGCTCGCGCTTTGAGTGCGCGGCCGTCCCACACGCACTCAGGCCACTCTGGGTTTTATTTGACTCGAATGTTGTTCCGCCGGAGCATAACAGAGTCCACGAGCAGCCGGAGGAGTGGGAGTGAGCTGTTAGTGGGGCGCTGGGCTGTTGTTCTTTGAGGAGGAGGTCGGCATCCATCGGCGCGATTCCCCAGGCGGCAGAGCCGGAGACCGCCGGCGGCATGTGTCAGCGGAGGCAAGCCGGGCGGTGCGCGGAGGCTCGGCATTTCCAATCGCCGTGTGTATGAGATTCCACATTTTTTCCTTTGCTGCTGCTTGCATTCCTCGTGCAGGAAGCCATCCGGTGTTGACATGGCCTCCATTACCGCGCTGCGGCCTGCTGGCACTTCGGCCGGCGCTGGCACGAAGAAGCACCAGCTGTTTGAGCTGATCTCGGGTGGGCGTGATGGTGGGGTGTGTGTGTGTGTGTGTGTGTGTGTGTGGGTGGGGGGGGGGGGGGGGGGGGGGGGGGGGGGGGGTGGGGGGGGGGGGTGGTCTGGGCTGATGGTGCAGGGGTGCAGCTGGCCGGGCTCACGAGCACCGGAGACTTTGCATTTTCTCACCGGCATTCTCGGAGCCGTCGGAGTGCTCAGCTGTCCGTCGCCACTTCCTGTGCAAACTTAAAGGCTGGTGCGGGTCTTCCTCACCCTGAAGTGTATGTGCAACTCAACACCGGCATGTGGAAGTCCATCGCGAGTTCTGCCAGTGTTGTTTGTGTCCTTCAGATGGCCTTCACAGACTCTGACGTGAAGACATTTATCTTCACTTTATACCTTCACACACAGCTACAGTATGTTCTAGTCGGTGTGAAGAGCATGTGGAGGGTGCTTTTCCTTTTTTCCATCACCAGAGCAACAAAGTAGAGGAGAGGTACAGCCAGACAGTTCCTGGAACTTTTTTTTGTAGGTTCTAAGGGAACTATGAACCTTTAGGGGCTTTTTATGTGTTTGCATTCACACAGCTGAGAACGCTGCAGTTGACGTAAGCCGTCGCTCGAAATACCAGCGTCACTTCTGTGCAGCATCACGACAGCAAGATGCCACCATCGGAGTTATGGTGGTGTGTCCTGGGTTTTAATGAGATGTGGAATAGCAGACACAGAGAAGGAGCCTTCAGAGGCTAATGCTCACCATGACCCTCCCGCGGTGTGCCGCTGCTTCTGTTTGGCTCTATGCCTGCTACCGTGAGACCGAAAGGCAGCAGTGAGATCTCAACACCGGATCTGCTTCCAAAGTCGTGTACCAAAGCTCTGCTCTCAATGCTCGTTCAAATTCTGGTCTGTTTCCCCTCTGAGAGCATACACCAGTTCAGTCAGCCATGTTTTTAATGTAGCTGTTGAGAGCGTTTGGGAGAATAATCACTTTTTAGTGGCTCACTTTGTAGAGCGTCAGGAACGTTCGGAATGGTCTGGAATGTGTTGCTATCCAGGTTGTGCCTTTGTGGTCTAAAAGGCCGGATGTATAAAGCCCCGTTTCCACCAAGCAGTTCCGCACGTTACGCTTTCGAACAGTAAACCCTGGATCTAGTTTGCGTTTCCACTGCAGACCGTACCACATGGTAGGTGGGGGTTTATTCTGGATGGTCATCATGTGGAACCTCCTCCAGGTCTTCCTGTCCACACACTCCGGCTGTTGTGGTCTTTGATAAGACGATAATCCCTGCGGAGCTTTTAGCTTCTGGTCCTTTGTTGCTCAGCCATTGGCTGGAAGCCCTCCGTAGCCTCTCTGAGAGACCAGTTGGAGAACCCTCTGGTTCCCTGCTGCTCCGTCCAGCTCCTGCTGTAGCTCCTCTGTACCCTACCTACATTTTCCACAGAAAAAAGTCAGAAATCTCCACTTGGGAAATGGATGATGTATGTAAACATGGCACGTATGTGTGATTTATTCCCACGGTCGTGTCTCGATCTGCGTGAACAATCAGTGACTGCATCATGTCTAGCTCCACCCTTTAGGTACGGGATCAGTGCGCTAGGTACCCCAACGGAGGGGTTACCAGGATCTGGAAGGTAGAGTTGTTTTGGTACCATCCATAACATTTAGTGGAAACGCCTACAAATGTGTACGGGACCGAACGTCTTTGTGGAAACGGGGCTGAAGACTGATGTAGAGTGGTGATGACCAATCAGTGCAGATGAAGTTCCTCTCCCGTTTTGGAACACATATACAAACACTGTGTGTTCCATGTTAGCCATGTTTTTTCACTGGGTTTAATGTGCAACTAGACGATAAACCAGTGTGCTAAAAGTCCCTGAGAACCACATTTTATGCCTTCCACATGTTTTGTTAATATAAAAGCAAAAGAAAGATTCCTCTCATTGATGCTTGAAGCTGCCGCAGGTGGAGGCGCGACACTAACATCTCCCTTCTGTTTTCTTGCAGCCACAGCAAGTTGTCCAGAAAAAGCCTGCTCAGGTAAGAGAGCCCATTGGTCACTCATGACGTCTGACCACAGTCGTGCACAGCCGGCCCCGGTGCGTCCTCATTTCACTGTGTCGCTGGAGTGGCTCCTCAAGCGGCTGCTCGCGCTTTTCCAAATCAAGATGAACTCAGTCTGAGTTGCGTAAGTTGCCATGGATATTCGCGCAGAGGTTTCCACAGCAACCACGTCGTTTGTTGGATTCCGTTTGTTGGAGATGAGCCTCGAAACTCAAAATCTGGCGTGAAGTCGGTCACACCTGGGTTCATTGTAAACAAACATGGCGGGTGGCGATCAGGAAGAAATGATGATGGCGCTTTTAGGGCTCCTCTTTTTCCGCCCCTCACCCCCCATCCTTGAACACACACAAACACACACACACACAAACACACACATACACACACAAGCAGACACACACCACAGGATTTACGGCGCCCCGATCGTCTTCTGCCATGATGGAGATGCTAAAAATCACTCTTAACACCCCTCAGGAGGATCTGCTAAAGTAATCTTAAGTGCTTACTGATAATCAGGCCTTTGCCTGATCGTCTTGTGTGCGTTTCGCTGTAGGCGCCTACATCTCATTCAGGCTTGAACCTGCTCCAGGACTTCGGGACTCGTACTCGCCTGCTTCTCTCCTGACTAGATCCTTGCTCGTATGGTTGAGCTCTCACGCGCGTGTCGCTTTGGACAAAAGCATCTGCCAGCTGAATTGCATTCAGGAACCGGCAATACATGGAGAATCCTGCCTGCCGTGTACATATATGGAACCATGTTTTTTGTTTTGTTTTTTTTACACCAGTTGAGTCATTTCTTCTACAGCTGTTAGTTTTCACAATAGATATTTACTTTCATAATGCTAATTTAAAGAAGAACACGTGTGACTTTAAAGCTTTACCAAAGTTGCTTGAAACCTTGTCTCTCATTTGACCAGGCAGCAGGGTTAGAGTTAGGGCTCGGTTCCTCAGAACCAATTAGCTTCAGTGGCAGCTAAGGATACTTGATACTTCCATGAGTAGAGTTCCTACCCACAAACCATGTGACCTTCTGAACCTCGTATGTCCCCAAATGTACAAATACGCCAAACTACCACAAACAGCGACTGAGACTGTGAAAATGATAAAAAACAAAATCCTAATTTTACCCTGTGAGGGCCAAGGCTCCCCGAATGGAGCCGCGCTCGAGCACGGCGGGTCGGAATTGCAAACACGTTAAAACAATTTCACCACGATTGGACGGCATGAAAACAGAAACGATCTCCCCTCAGCTGAAACCACAAGGAGCATATTCTGTGGGAAGCATTTAGAGCAGGGGTCTCCAATTTTTTTCCTGAGGGCCACATAACTTTCCCTTCTCTAATGGGGGGTCCAGTTTGTAACAGAAAAAGTGTGACGATTGCAGGGGTGCCTAAACATAAAAATCTATTGTTTTCCAGAAAGCCACACATAACAAAATAACCCTTTCTTCACAGAAAAAAAAGTCAGGAAATAAATAATAACCAAATTACCCTCTCTGGGTTCTTCACAGAAAAAAGTCAATAAATAAATAAATAATAACACTATTTATGAAATCAATAATGATCAAATAACCCTCTCTGGATTCTTCACAGAAAAAACAAGACAGGAAATAAATAACACTATTGATGAAATAAATAATAACCAAATAACCCCCTCTGGGTTCTTCACAGAAAAAAGTCAAGAAATAAATAATAACACTATTTAAAAATTAATTTAGCCCTATAAATGGGTGGTCTTACATTTTTGTCACGCACTGTACATGAAAAAAAAATCAAAATGCATCTCTGGTATTGTTCAGGGGGCCGAGCCAAATGTGGAGGCGGGCCGGACCGTAGTTTGGGGACCACTGATTTATAGGATATAATGTTGGTCTTGGTGACGAAATCTAATTTTTTTCCTGCCATGTTTGTTTATCTGAGGTCAAAAGTGATCACCAGACCACGCAAAAGACAGTCCCCCCACCCCAGTTGAGTTATCTTGTCAGCGTTTGTACCGCCGAACGTCCTGTTCAACCAGATCGGAAGGAGGACTTCCTGTTTACCTGCGACACTCGGAACGACTCCACCGTTCGCTCAGTGGCGAGAACCAGCCAGTGCGAAAAAGAAGGCAGAGCAACAGCAGTTGTGTGCCGGGTTCCGCCTGCCGGAACCCGGCCAGCGCCGCAGCTCGCTGTGGGGCCCATTTCGCAACCGGATGATCCGGAGCCGCCATCTGCCGAATGATCGTATTACAAACGACAGCGATCAACCACATGGCAGCTTGATTATCTGCAAAGCTACGGTTTTCTCAGACATGAAGATAACTTGGTTATGTCTAAAGGAAGATGATTGTTTGGATTAAACCACTTTGTTGAAGTTGGAATGTCAGGGAACTAACAGTATTGGAAACATACCCCCCATCGCCCTCCCGCATGCTTTGTTGCTCCATCCATCCACGCCGGCCTCCGTCCAAAAAAAAAAGTCCTGCGGCACTAATGGAATCATGCGAACTTTGAAAGACAAGTCGTATTTGACACAACCACTAACAGTCCTTGCTGCTTTTTTCTCTCTTTTTCATTTGCTTATTTTCCCTCCCTCCACGGTTTGAGCGTCTCGCCATATTTTCTCATCCCGGCTTTCCGCCGCCTGTTAGCTAGCTCACCGCCGGTACGACGGCTCTCTCGTGGGCGGCGCGCCGGGGGTTGGCTGTGTGTCGAAAGCCTCAGTCTCAGGTGAATGCGAGGGAGGCTTCCCGCGGGGGTGGGGGTGGGTGAACAGGTGAGGCGGGTTGCTTCTGTTGCCACCGGCGACGGATTCCAAAAGTCCACGCCTGCTTCACGCGGCAGATAGTCGGGTGTGGGTTTTGCGGTGCGAGCGTGTGGGTCGGAAGGAGGGGGAAAGAGAGAAAGTAGAATGGTAATAAGTGAGTGAAACATGACACAGGACCCCCACGTCCCCCCACCCCACCACCCAGCATGCCCTCACGCTCCAGGAATCCACCAGCCTCCCTGTGTTTGCTGGTACAGGCCACTTTTTGGTGTGAATGCATAACTCGGCACTGATTTGTGGCTGTGTGGGAACGTTCCTGAGGTAGTTGGGAGGTGCTGTGAGGCCCTCGGAGCTGCAAGCCATAAAAGTGTCATTTAGCTCTCCCACTTTGATAGGCTGCTTTATCTCAGACCCCCAAACCCCCTTTTTTTGCAGTCCAAATGCCGGGATGGGGTGGAGCTGCATACACGGCCCGACCGGCCGGAAGCGTCAGCTGGTCGCTGGCGACCTGATCTGTCTTAAACGTCCTCAGAACTGCACCAGGCACTGCAAGTGTTAAAGTCCCAGTGTTATGCGATGTTCTCATCATTTATTCAATGCGCATTTTAGGGCCAATCGAAAGTGCTGCAGTTTCAAGGTTTGGACCGTTGTCATGGCAATCGACAAATCGAATATGTGTGGGTTTTTTTTTTTGCGTATATCTGCATTCCCACAAAAACCCAGCAAATAAATACATGAG
>CAAKHG010021379.1:0-18630 GCA_901007715.1 Dactylopterus volitans
ACCCCATGGAGAGTCATTTACTTTAAAAACATTTTGCTAAGCTGTTGGTTGCTATTGTGTAAGCCTCCCAGGCAAGACCCAAAAAAAAAAAAAAAAAAAAAAGAAAGGAAGAAAGAAAAAAAACAACAAGGGTGGCGATGGAGGATGAGCAAATGTGAGCGCGCAACCTGCTGCAGCATGAATGTCAAATATGCATAGGATCAAAAAATATCATTGAGCTTTTACTTTCTCTCTTCCCCCGCCGCCCCCCGTGGGTTCAGATAACTGGGTTTGACGAGCAAATCTCTGAAAATCCTCCAAATTCCTGCAGCCCCTCTCTCCCTGGTATGCCGGCTGCCGGGTGGTGCTCCCTTTGATGTGTGAAATTACTGAAGGGTCAGGAGGACGCACGTATCAGCACACTCCCTCACATCAGAAATGGCCTCGCTTCCTCAGATAGATGGCTTCTGACAGACGGAGATGAGGAATTGTTCTCCGCTCGCTCTTCCCCGTCTGTCCGGCTCTTCCCCGCTTCCTCCCTCTTCCCGCGGTTTTGCCCTTGACGCTCACCTGGAGGTGCCGTTTGCGCGGCGCCGAAACCGCTAATTAGGGCGCGACGCTCATTTTCAGCTCCCCCGCGGGGGGTCAGGTGAGCTCGTCACCGAGATTCAAATTTGCCGTGTTTCTTCCTTTGGCTCCGTTTTATTTTTCTCTGCTGAAATATTATCTCTGTTGCAAAGATAAGCTTGACAAGCTCATAAAAACTCCCTGAATGCAATGATTAAGTAGCTAATATACAGCTTATTACAAAAAGTATTAATCAGAGCTTTGGTAGCCGAGCAACGTGTCCTTATCGGCTTTGCTAACTACCACCTAATGGGAAAGTCTGCGAGAAGAACAGATAGCTGCTTGAATGGAACAACGCCATTCAATTGGTTTCTTTGTTTTGCACCTGGAGGTCTGGACAGTTCATCTTGCAGGGCACATTCAATAAGGTGGCTTTACTATGCAGGAAACAGATTAAAAATCAATGAGGTATAAGACAAAAGCCGGGAGTGGGAGGCCATAACCGTGGCAGCAAAGCGCCACGAGTGGAGATATGACAGTTCACCGCACAAAGCTGAGTTTAATGAATGAGATCATGTCACTAATAAACTGCCCGTGAGGACACATTGGCTTGGCTTTTAAGAGCAGAGACCAATTTATTATATATATATATATATATATATATTTCCTTTTATGATGTCAGCAGAATGAGATTTTTTTTTTTTTTTCCTTGAGGAGGAAAAAGAAAAAAAGTTCAAAAGCGTTATGACTGAGACGTGGTCACCAGCCCCCAACCCAAAAAAGAGGCACAATCGTCACCGTCGCAGATTGCGGGCGACAGACGTGTTTCTGTGGCGTCGATGTCAAAGTTCCTCTGCGAGTAACTTACTGATATTCTCTGCAGGCACTTGCACAATCGCTGGCTCGATCAGGTTTTCTGCAAGGACAAACGCCCCTTCCTCCAGGGTGTCCAGTAACATTGTGGCGGCGTGCGTTTGTTCCGTGGAATTCATGTCTTTCCAGGATTTCAGCGCTTCTGGCCTCAGGAGGTTGTCAACAGTATCCACAATTGCCTGTATCCATGGAGACAAGTGAAATGTCAAATTGCTGATTCCCTCCCATCCTAATTTCGGTTTAATAACAAGGAGCGGGGACTGGGCAAATGATAAAGACATGCATGGCCAACGGTGACGGCAGCAGCGGCTAAAATGGAAATATTCAGATCATTCTGACTGAAGACATGAGGATTCAAGGAAGTCAAGGGCAACAGAAATAATAATGAAGATAAAAATTGAAACGTATAGCGGTCTTCTGTATTCTGTTTACAGAAAGTAGGCCAAATTTGAAGACGCATATTCTGCTCTCCCCGATTCTTTATTGAATAATAACGTGAAAATGCTTGAGGGGAAAAAGAAATGCGGACCAAATGGAGTTTTTTTTTCTTCTTTTTTTTTTCCCTTTTTTCCAATCTGCTGAATGACGGCGTCTACAACGCCGCTCTCCCGGTTTACAGCAGTTATCGTCCAAACAACAATTATCCTCGGGAACAATACTCCTTTTTCACCATAACAGGATCTTTACATAATGGCCTTGAACAACATTCTAAGTGGGAGGAAAGAGTGCATTATCATGAAATCCATGTCTCGGGTCTGAGTCAAGACGGGGGGAAAAGTAATGCTTGTTTTCAATGGCAATCCTTTCATTTCCTGGTTTCTGATAAGCAGTAAGTAAGCCAAACATTCCACTCAACGTACACAAGTATCATATGTTGATAAAACAAGGGCTTCCTTTGACCCCGGCAGGGTGAGTTCGTGACTTTTTCGCCTGGCACCGCCGAGTCACAAGAAAATCCCTCCGACGACGGAGAGTTGAGCGGTGACAGCGCCTCTTGGGGAGTGATAAATCAGAATAACAATTTAACCATAGGTGCCATTAACCACAGCAAGGCCCACCACAATAACGGTAATTAACCACAACAAGCCCTTGCTCACTCTGCCAATTAGTCACAGCTGTGATTATCCAAAACACTAATTGACCACAGACAGGATTATCCGTTCGCCTGACATAAAAAGAAAGGGGGGATCAAGGAAAGTCTGCACCAATATAAGATTAACCGCAACATTTAACCACCGAGCTCATATTAACCACAGCAATGAAGACTGTGTCCAGACACAGGGCTCTCAGCGTGTCTTCATATCTCAGGCTTAAGCACAGAAATCAATCTCTGTGTCCCTGACCTTGCAGGCAACTGGAAGCTTGCGAGCTGTGACTATGATGAGAGTTAAGTGTGTGTGTGTGTGTGTGTGTGTGTGTGTGTGTGTGTAGCAGAGTCGAGGCGGTTACAGGGTCGGAGCCATTACAACCACACAGACACTAAATACCCCCGCCCCAACCACCACCTCCATCTCCCCCCGGTGAACCATCCTCAAAGGATCCATGAAATCTGAAAGGGTAAAAAAAAAAAAAATGGCAACGGTCTCTCATTTGTGTTGCACCCAAAAGAAACAGCGTTCTGATTGAATTCTTAGTTTTCGCCTGAGAGGAGGCCGCTTTAAGAATCACAGGGGTGCCACCAGGGTGGCTCGCTATGTGAAGAGCCGCGTTGTGCGTAGAGCTCGGCGAACCTCGGCAGGAGCAACGGCAGGTAAATGCGCGGTGGCACAAAAAAAAATAAAATAAAATAAAAAAATAGTGGTTGTGCAAAGCTAATTTCGAAGGCAGGCAAATTCCGTGGAAAGCAGTGACTGAACGGTGGCTGCGACAGAGTGGCACAAAAAAACAAAAAACATGACACCAAGACATGACTGGTACTATCCCGGGGCTTTACGAAAAAAAAAAAACAAAAGCTCTCAGAAGGGTGGCATTTTAGTATGTGCCTGCCTTCCTGTGGCTATATGCCTGATGAAAACCTACATTTGATCAAAGTGACACTGTCAAAAAATGAAACGGAGCTTGGAATCGGTGTGCGGGTCTTCTTTGTTTGGCTTTTGTATTATTTATTTATTTTTTTTCCATCACACAAATACCCTTAAACCCCTTTTCGCACAAGCGCCGCGCCCCCCCCCCGCTTTCCACCCGATATTATCAGGACATAATCTAGACACTGGAGCTGCATACGAGAGCGCAAATGTCAGAATCAGTGTGACCAGACCACTTTAGCCTGCCAGCTAACTAGTACACAGTCTGGGCCGGTCTGGACGTGTGAAAACTCACACTGAGCGAGTGGGAACGCAACCAGAGGAAAACAAACATTTGAGGGTAAAAAAGAAGGGGAACTCGCCCGAGAACGTCGAGCGACGGCGCGCCAACTGGTAGAGACAACAAGCTCCTGTCAGTCAGGGTCAGCGGCTGACATCGCCACAAAAGTCCAAGAAAAACTCTAGAGGCTGTTGTTTACGACAAAATACAAACTGGCTGCGCGGCCGTGGCGTGCGTTCTTGTATCATGTCCTGCCTCCTGCACACGCCAAACTCATTGGGCATTTCAAGCATGAGAGTATGTCTGACTTGGCCGAAATCCAGACCGTCGCTCATTAATTTCACTTAAAACCGTAAATGCAACCGTGGCGGCGCTGGAGGAGCAGTCGGGTGATCATTAGGATAACTGCAAACATGAAGGTAGCTGGTGGCCATTCAGATATTCATGTGAAATATTACACCAGTGGAAAAGTCGATGGATTTCATCCTCTGGAGACAACGAGTGTCTGGTTGAGATTATAACTCTGGACCTCAGTGGATTGCGCATGAAACCCGCCACTAGCCTGGCTAAAATATATATATATATATATATATTATATATATATATTGGGGAAAGAAAACTCAATCTCCCGTTTTCCCACAGTAAAATGAGAGCTCAAGCAAATGCAACCTGAAACAATGGTTCCCCATGAGCCACTGGGAAATATAACATCAGATCATTTGTCTTGTGCCATGCAAGGCGTCACATCACATGGTGTTTACACCATGCCCTTGTCTTTCAGCTGAAGCAGCCCGAGGAAATAAAATCTACCGCAGCAGAAGGGAAAGCAAAAATGTCTGGGGAAGAGGCTGAAAAATCAGAAAGGAACACAAACATATTAATGTACTCGGAAATTAATCCCACAGATAAAACACAACCGCAATAGGGGAGACTCTTTTTTTTTTTTTTTGCTAAGGGGACAAGGGAGACGAGAAATTGTACAATGTAAGCAAGTGAAAACTGAGCACACTGCCACTTTGATCACACTTCTGGCTGACAGGGAGGTGCAATTACGACCGTGGGAAGGCAATTATTCACATAACGTATAAAGAGCCGACAAGAGAGAGGGAGTGAGAAAAAAAAAAGAGTGGGGGAGGAAGAAAAGGAGGAGAGAGGAGTGAAAGGAAGATGCACGAGCGATAGCACGGAGGAGGCGAGTAGCACAAAGACGGAGCGATATTGACTGTTGCGTCCTCGGATGGACGGGATGACAGCAGAACAGACAGCCCAGTCAGATGAGGAAGCAGCCATATCTTGTACAAGCACACCAGACACCCACTGTAACAAGACAATCAAGGACACGCAGACAGACAGCGCTGCATGCTGCTGGTCAGATGGCAGGGATCGAGGTTAGGAGGAGGAAAGGAGAAGAGAGAAAAAAAAGAAATAAATACAAGGTGGAAAGCCATGCTGTTATACCTTCATATATACCCTGCATGTCTTCTCTCTTTTTTGAAGCTTTTCCGCACAACAAGAGAGTCAAACACAAAAGACAAATCGTAGAGAGAGGTGGTGAGAAGAGAGTTGTAGAGAAAGAAATAACAAAACAAAGCAGGAAGCATTTAATCATGCCACTTACCATAAAATACAGGAATTATTGAGGAAAAAAAAAACAAGAGGAGGGGGGGGGCACACAGTCTATAAACTACAACCTTTGGAGTGATGCAACAGCTCTAAATACTTATCCCGGGTGGGGCGGCGGAAGTCTGGGATGCTAAAATATGAATCGCAAAACAGCTGGGGAAAGAAGAGATGAGAAATGCGCAGCAGTTTGGAGGAGAAAAAAAAACGCTGAGAAAAGATTCTGACGCGCCTCCATTAGTGACGCTTAAAAATACATTGAGGAGAAAAACAATGCGGGATGAGGTCATTTGTATTTCATAGCATGGGGAGAATAATATATTGCAGGCTCTTTTAGAAAAAAAAAAAAAAAACCCCAGCAACAACAACCCTCTGTAGGTCTCTTGGTATTAAGTAAGCTGCCTTATTTCCCTAATTGAGTCAAACTGGAGAAAATCACATACTGTAGCTCTCATGCGGAATTGGAAAACAAAGAGATGAAATGCTCTTTACGTCCAGATTACACCCTGCGGTCTTTAAGCACATCACAGATACCTCTTACAGACACCTCCAGGAAACTGGGCCAAGCCACCACTTGTATGTTTATTTATGGGAGAGAGCTGCATACTAAACCATACGATTGTTTTTTTGTTTTGTTTTTTTGTTTCCAAGGAGGAAATAATCAATAACCCCATACTATGGATCAAATTACTGGACCCGCTGAGGATTATCGGTTCATCTCAGCTCTGAGGAGTTTTTTTTTTTAGCTGTTGAACAAAACAAACAAACAAACAAAAATAAAAGGCTCTAATAAACCCAGTGAATGCTAGCAGAGCAGCACCAAGCAACAAGGTTTGTGACTCATGAGCCTGTGGAGCATTTAGGAGCAACAGAGCCAAACATTTCCCTCAGGAGATGACATAAAGCAAAGAACCAAAAGGGGAGCAAATATCAAAGTTGCGCTTGCAGTGCTGAGCTGAATCACGGTTTAAATAAAAGATTTGTGCTGCGCGTCTGGCGTGGCAAAAATTAGCAACCGGGAAAACTGATCAATTCACCGCAAATCATGCAGCCATTGTTAAATACATGCTGTGGTTTTTAATTCCCAGACATATATTCATTACCGCTCCGCTATTTTCAGACGGCATGCAAATCATGTGGCAGATTCTTAAAGATTAACTCAAGTTGTCTAATCCATCCCCTTTGGCATCCCGTCTGCATTAGTATTTGTTACGCTACCGTTTGCAGTGCGGATTATTATTACTATTACCATTGTTATTTTTGCAAAATGAGTAAGTTTGAAAGGAAAAAGATATCCAATGAATGCAGACCAATAAAAAAAAAAAACGGAAAAAAAACTCTAACGGTTTGCTGCAATTCAATGTAATGGTTGTTAAACAGGGGGGGGAAAAAAAAACACATTTAAAACCGCGATGTTCCATTGACTTCTGCCGTGTCGCCTGTCATCAGCCAATCACGCGCTGCGGTGATGAGCAAATCCCAGCAAGCGGAATCGGTGCGGCAGGGACAAGCACGTTAGATGTTATCCGCAAACGCGTAATGGCAACGTGGCTGCCTGAGCGCATAAGGCCACAAACAACGGGCGTCATCTTGGTGCAAATTACCTTGTTTACAGAGTAACTGCTGTCGAGAAAGACTGAATAACAATGCAATTTTTCAAAACTGTCACTCAACTCTCTGCGGGACTGCAAGCAGCTGAGAGATGTCGGGTGGGTCCTGGGTCTGCTCTTTCCTCACCGACTGCTTGCACAAGCTCCAGTGGAGAGCAGTTCCCCGCTTGTCAGCAATAAAGAGCTACTCCTTGAGTAGGTGGGGGCCATTAGCTCCTTAAAGTTGGGACTACCAGGTGAGACAGTGTTTCCAAAGCCGGTAATTACCGGGGAGCTGCAGAGGAATGAGCCTCCCCTCAGGGCGAGACCTGCCTCCCGAGCCCCCCCCCCACCACCCCTTCCCCCCACCCTTAACCCGAGACGGTATGGTTTTCCATGAATGTGCGCGCATGTATTTGCGGATATCAGTCGGCGTCCTGCTAATGAAAATCCTGAGTCGTGCTGGCGCTGAGAGGAGGCAAAAAAAAAAAAAAAAAAAAAGGGGGGAGACAAAGTTTAATGAGAAGTTACTATAGGCTAGACGGGGGATTTCGCAATACCTTGTTGAAGCTGCGTCCAGCTGAGTCCTTCTCGCTGGGCCTGAGCTCCTGCAGCTGAGCATCCAGGATGTCCACCAGCTGCTCCATCAGGCGCACCGAGGAGCTGACGTCTCCGGCGAACACCGGGCCCTGCGTGTGGCGCGCGAGCTCGTTGGCGAGATTGGCGGCGTTTTCGCCGCTTCGAATCTGACAAGGAAAACGTCAAAGCAAGCAGAGAAATTTTGAAATTTATTGCGGGAGCACAATAGTTTGGAATATAATAGACTGTGACCACTTACTGGCCTTATTAACATCTCTGTTTAGAGCAACCCAGCAATTATTATAAAGTTTTTGGCGCCTCCCGCCTGCTTTGACTGATCAGTCACCTCGTTTCGTTCTACAATTCCATAAAGGAGGCACAAAATGATTCCTCGTGCTAGCCTGTTCCTGCAGTTGTTAAACAAGTTAACATACTTTTAGATATTTTCGACTGGATGAGGAAATAAAATTTTGCAAAGGGGGAATGGCTTTTCCCAGGCAATGATGATACTTTGCACATAAAAGTTTAAATATGTCTGGAAATGTGTTTTTGTTTGTGTGGCTTCGCGAGTTGGTTCTAAATCTGTCATCACCCTTCACAATTTATCTGCTTTTTTTTTCTCCCTTTTTTTCTTTTCTTTTTTTTTGCATCTGTGTTGTTTGTGCGTTGCCATATGCCTCCATAATCAAAAGAATGTAGGATACATAGCAGACTTTTTTTTTTATTATTATTATTATTATTTTTTATGAGTCAATAGATTTTCTCTTTTCATTACTTTATTTTGCTGCTTCTCCCAGAGTCTTCCCAAAAAACCTGCTCGGAATGGATGTTTTATTATGGAAGCGGGGCACAGATTGTAAGTTAAATAATTTCATACATTTCTCAAATGAGTTTTGACAGCGCCCAGGAACGCCGTTTGAACCTGCTGCGATTAGTCACCAGAAAAAAAAAAAAAAAAAAGCATCTCTTCCTTCGAATGCAATATGCCGTGTGTTTGTGTTGCATTACGGTCTCTCTTTGGGCTATTGAGCCTGTTATCCGTGCATCTGTGCTCAGTGTCTACCTGCAGGACCGCTGAACATCAAAGCCGACCAGCCACTGAAGAAATAAGCTCCCACTCGCTTTGATTTGCAAAGTGACTGCAGCATTTGCTCCTAATGATTTAGCTCATATTCTCCCGCAACCCGAACTATATCGAAGCCGCATATGATGAAATAAAAAAAAAAAAAAAAAAGTATTCGAGGGCCATCTTTTCTTACTCCAGGGTGGAGCCAAGCAAACGCGTTAGCGGTTGGGTTTTCGCACTGGCATGTGTTTTTGCCCCGCCCCCTCTCCCCCAACACTCCACCAAATCTTATAATTGACACAATCCTGTTTTACCTTTTGTGCCACTTGAGTCACCCAGTGGGAGGTGCAGTTGCTGAGGTCCGGCCCTTTGGAGCACCAGGTCCCTGCCACGGTGCAGAGGAAGGAGGCGATGCCTGCAGTAGCACAGGATAAACATAACAGTTGGAGGGAGGCCAGCACCTCGCTCGGCTACGGTTTCTCCCGCTGCTTTTTCATTCATCCAGGACTCTCTGCTGCAGGAGAGTAACTGTTCGGCAGGAACAGACGTTCCCAAACATTGTTAAAGCCCCTAAAAACCTGCCAGTGCTGCAAGGAGTGTATTTGAGAGTTGTAAACATGGAGTCGTATACATTGGTACGGAGGCCGCTTCGCTGGCAACATTTGTTATCCAAGACCTCTTTCCCTTTTCACCCCGCCAGTCAAAACATTGTCTCCGTCTCGCTTTCATCCCCCGTTAGTCAAACTTCATATTTTGACGGGTCTTGTCAGTCTCTGATTGGGCCTTAAGTTTACCTCTGCGAGATTCCTGCGGGAGTATCGCTGTCATCAGACCTGATATGGCGACCATCAGCGCATCGCTCCCCCTCGCCGCTCACTTTTGACACCACGTCTTCCCGCGCTTTCAGTAGCTGCGTTCAGCTATGAGGAGTAATTGTGATTTACCGCGGGCGCCTGAATAAACCCGCGCAGCTGAATCCCAGCTGAGAGAATAAAGATACACTCAGGGACAAACGCTGGGTTTTACAACTTCCCATATCTGTCCGTCATCTTTGCTGCTGCGCTCCCGGAGGTAATAAGAGGCTCCGGCATTTTTCTTTTTCTTTTTTGCGAACTCATTTCCGAGACAAAATTGGTTTTAGTACTCCACACAAACACGATTATTGTACATTATGTCATGAAAATTAAAAAAAAAAAAAAAATCTTTGGTATTTTTGGTAAAGCAGAGGGCTGTAATCATGCTATATTGCACTTAAAACTTGACATGCCCTCAAACTGAAATGCCACAGTCTTGGAACATGAAGTGCTACTAAAATAACAGGACCACTTCAATATTGTCAGAACCTCTGAAGCATTTTTCCTGTTTATTTATATGCTGCAGGAATAATTTTGCGACTGTCTTTAGCATAAATGAATAACTATACCCCTAATTGAGTCTAGTTGCGACTAATCAAGCTGATGAGTTGAAGTTGGATTTACACAGAACAAATGGAAACAATCGAAACACACTTAGAGGTAAATATCAACAATATTTAACATAATTTGATAATATACAACCTAATTGAAGTTAGGCTTACAGAGAATAAACAACTGAAACGCATTCAGAGCTGAATAATAATAATATTATAATAATAAACCTTGCAACACAACAGTGCTTTTAGTGGACTTCAACAATCTGTCACGCAGAGGAATGCTCAACTCGGGTTGCCAAGTTACACTATTATACACAACTTAACACATCGTACATATCCGTTTATGCAATTTATCCTTTCAAAGATATTTCATTACAATCCCTAATAACACTTTTGTTGAGCGTTAGATGAGAGAAGCTATAAAGCCTGATTAGCTTAGCATAAAGATGGAAAGCAGGGGTAAACAGCCCGTCCACTTTGAAAAATACACCCGATAGAATTTCAATAATTATCGTATAAGAGAGGCCATAACTGGTTGTAAAGCCGATTTCCACGTTTCAATTTAAGTACAGATGGAGCAGATATAATTTGTTTAGGCTAGTTACAGTATGCTCAAACCAGTCCCCAGGCTTTGCATGCTAAGCTAAGCAAATCACCTTCTGGCTTTGGCTCCATACTTTGAGCACAAACATGTCAGCAGTGTTGATGTTCTCACTGAAATCACGGAGAACGCGTGAGCGTTGTTCCAAAAAATTTTTTTTTTCCAAAGGCTAACAATCCCTTGGAGTCGTCATGTTTTCAAGGTTTCAGTTGTGTACACACACACACGCATGCGGCAGGATTTACTCGACGCATCGCGCATTGTTTTTGAAAACGACCACAGCGGACATGCTGCATGTGATTACGCGGGTGTACACAGCAGAAGCCGGGACTTGCAGAGTGCAGTGTGCAATTACAGAAAGGTTTTGGTTTACACGAAGTTCTAAATGATCAAAACTAACTGTCAAACAGTTTGACAGTCGCTTGCTGTACCTCTGGTGCCTTTGGGGCAGGGCCTCTCCACGGTGGTTCCAGTGTGGGTCTGGGGCCAGTCAATGGCTCTCCGTCTGGTCGCCTCACAGAAGCGCCTGGGCGTCGGTGGCATCTCCGGGACTGTGGGTTCCACTGTTACTGAGCCACGGGTGTCCTCGAATGGATCCCTCCCGTCCCGGGGGTCCGCTCCCGCGACAGTGGGGTCGCCCTGCCCCTTCACGGAGGATGCGGCGGTGGTGGTGATGACCGTGGCGGGCTTGGGCGCCGATGACGAGACGGAGAAATCCTCCATGGATGGCACTAGAGCGAGAAAAGGGTCGAGGCTGTTAGAGCTCCAGTCAGTAAATATCATAAACATCATAGCCTTGAACTCCGATCCTTTGTAGCTTTTGTGAGTCCTGTGGCTTGTTGGTATTGCAAGAAATTGCTAGGGGGGGAAAAAAAATGTAGCTTCAACTCTTTTCAGCTCTTCACAGGACAAAACCAAAGCAAAACCCGTCAAATTTGGACTCCATCGATTTATACTCTATACTATTTTTAGTTTACTTAAGCCGAGAAATAAAGCAAAAACTGGTGTGGGGCATCCTTTGACAGAGTGGAGATTTCTTCCCCACAGAGTCGGTACCGTGAGCTGATTAAATGACAAAAATGAAAACAAAGGCTGCCTGCATTTTCCTTTTGTTTTTTTTTTCTTCCCTCTGCCTGGTTCATCTCTCTCACTTTGATAAAGCTGGTGCGTGGAAGGGGAACTGCACTGCTCCGAGCAAAAACCATACATCAGCAATAATGCGATTCCACTGTATTCAATCCACGCCTGGGCTGCAAAGCAAACCTATATGTGTGAATGCGCACATGCACGTGTGCAAAGGCGCTTATGTTTGCTCCATCATTCAGATGCGCGCCTGCTTAAAATCACTGCGTGTGCATCCCTCAGATGTATATCTTCCACACAGAGCCTGGAGATAACTCGGAAATGAGGGCAGAAAGTTCTATACGGCACCAACCGCTGATATGAACGAGAAAGGAAAAAGCCAGTGAATTCTTGTGTGCACGCGGATATACACGGCAACGTCTCTCCTGCGCGAACGATCATACAGTTTACTCACAAACAACCCCATTTTATTTGCAGATATAAGCGGCCGACCACAATGAGTCGGGGACGGCGCCGCAGCGCTGTCGTCGGGTTCCCAGGGTGCTTCTGGAGGGGGAAAAAATGCAATATCACGCTATCTGACGCTCCATCATCAGACACATATCTCCATTTCCTGAGGGGGGGAGAACGGTGGCGAAGCCCTACGTTTCCACGTTACGCGCTAATCAGCCGGTCAGGGGAATCGCCGCTTTTTTTCATTCCAGTGAAATGTCTGAGTTTATTACAAAGCTGATATCTGGCAAAGCGGTCAGGAGGGCACAGTAGGGGGGGGAGACAGTGGTCCTGTGATGTTCGCCATGAAAACAAAACCAAAAACCAAAAAAAAAAAAAAAAAACTAAAACTAAACCCAGACCACCCCGCAGTGGGGCTGAATAGTGACATTTTACTCAATGACCTTTTTCGCCTTGCAGGAACCCCGGCTAATTACCTCATTCAGTCACTGTGTGTCAGCTAATGTGTGGTTAGCAAGATGACCAGATGATCGCGCCTTGAGTTTGAACCCAGAGCTGTGAGGATCTACAGAATTACTCGGATTAAATGAGGTAAGAGAGGAGCTCTACAAAGAAAAAAAAAAAATCCAACAAATGGGCCTGAGATGATAAGAAATGTCTTTCTTTAAAAAAAAAAAAGATTACCATAGAGAGTAGCCTCGCTATTTCCTCCCACATCCTTTTTTTCATCCAGACACGTAAAGCACACAGAAATAAATGTAATAAAAATAGCTTTTATTTTTCCCCTAAATGGACAAATAACTCTGAACAAGCTATATCATAATAGTATAACAATGCTACGTCTGAAAGGAGAAAAAAAAAGTTTCAAACGCATTGCCTGTGAAGATTTTTTTCTTTTCTTATTGAGTCAGGAAAAGTGAGATGATTCATAAGCTGGCTGGGTTGATTCAATATACACATATAATGCAATACAACGGCAAGTGTAATTGGGTTTCGGAATATTAAACCTCTCCGTACCTGAGCAAACTTCAGCTTTTCCGAGGGCTAATATAACAGCTAATATGCATCCGCCTTTAACAGCATGCCGGCATCGAGTGATCAAACTGGTCCGACGCACGCGTCCAAAGCACCTACAGTGCATCCCACGTTTCAACACAAGTTATTACGCAGGTATGAATAGTGTAGAGTCAGATCCCGATATTTTTAATGCGTTGTCATCTTGGCAAGTGTTAAAGGTTTTCAATTGCCTTTGTTATCGTGAGGGATTCATTAAGTTTAGAGACGCCGCAAACAGTTGGGAGTAACGCATGCATGGCTCAGAGAGGGAAATGCATTTTTCAGCAGCGACTGTTAAGGATGCAGGCAGAAATTACTTCCCGCATAAGAAAATGTTGGAAGACTTTCCTAGTCAGTCACAGTACCTAATTATTTAGTGGACAAATCTTCGAAACAGTTTTAGAGAGCAGGCAATGTAAATATATGTTCCGATAACTCGTTTGTCATTTCCAGATGATTATCCCTCCCTAAAATATTAAAAGTTAAATTAAAACTTTTTGTTTTTGCATTTACTCTGGAGCTGAAACGATTGTTCATCTCGTCGATCGCCAGAAAATAAATCCTGGACAACTTTGGGATGACTTGCTTTTATCAGGCAAAAATGCTAAACAATCCAGTTCCAAAGTGCATATTGAATAGCTTTGTGTTTTTGGGCTGTTATGGCTAAGTAAGCAAAGACTTCTTCTGGCACAAAACCTGAGGAGGGAGAAGAAGACGGGCCGTTTACACGAAGATGCCAAAGAAAATGGACAACCAGATTCTGGGACTTCATGCCAGCACGGAAATCATCACCAGATACTTTATGGCCAGTTTACAAACTGGCTACGTGACCGCAGCGCATTTTTTTGCATTACGTCCGGCCTCCTGCACTCTGCATCCAGGCGTCACGCCTCGTCTCCCCGGCGTCCGGTTGTGCGCTACATGTGTCGAAGCGTAACAATGCCTGGATCTGATTCTCCGAGTCATTGTTTGAGAATTCTTATGAGGGAAAAAAAAAAAAAAAACGGCTCCAGGGGACCCTCGGTCATTGACACCCGTGTTTAGTCTGTCAGGCAAAATCAAATCCTGTTACTTAGGAGGCGCTGACTGAGTGACTTTGTTAATCAAAGACAAGATGCAATCTTTGTGGATGTTTCTAGTCAGCGGGTCACCGGCTTTCGCATCAGCGTGGGATTGTGGGCAACATCACAAACATCAATTACACGACACATACATTCAATGCCACATCAAGAAAGCGCGCTTGTCTGATGTCGACGCATTGCTTGGCTTATTTTGATGTCTCTGCACCAGGCACGCTACAATTTTCTTTTGATTGCGAGGAGCAAATCCCCCTCCAGTAGGAGCCCTGTGTCTGCTGATAGCACTCAACCAAGAGAGAGCTGCACCAATTAGCTGCTATTTCTCTCAAGAGGCAATGAAGTCACTCTTTATAGGCAATCTGACACCTAAGGCATACTGTTGCCATATGCTGAATAATACCTCTTGTAAATAATGCAAGAGTTGGAGATTGAACACTTGAAAAATGGTTGTCGCCAGACTCTTAGCCGAGTGTGTAAATTAAAACAGAGCTAAAAGGAAGTAAAATCATTAGGCCGGATCATCAATCAAGACATCTGAGATGAGGGCTTATTAGTTTTATCACTTTATGGCGCCCTCGAGACATCGATGTATCTGCTCGGAAGATGACAAAACATTTTAAGGCGGTCAAATCATCAGCGGCAAAGAAATTCTGTATGACTGTTTCTGATGAACTAACAGAGTATTTTTATCTCAAATTACACACACAGCAGTCGGCATTACCAATATGTCCATACAGACATGAGGATAAATGGGTCATAAGCTGCATAATACCTGCTATTAGGAAGAGCAATGACAACTCACAGCCAAATCAAGCTTTTTAAATGGCTTAAATTTTGAAAATAAATCACTTACAAGGCTAATCCTCCCGGTAATGACAAACAGACCCGTGCAGTTGAAAGAGGAGATGAAACAGAGCTCAAATAAAAATCATCTCTAAATTAGCAGCGATAATAGACTGTATATAAAGATGGAGAACTCTCCCGCTGCACAAAATTGCAGCCAATATATCCCAGATATGGGCGCTGCCATGTTGCACTGGTAATGTCATTTGGAGCCCGACTGTGTGCAGTCGCGATCGCAGCTGTGGCACGGAGGTCGACTCCAGGCCCTTAAATTTGGCAAAAAACAATCACTTGAGCATACATCAATATGAGAAAAACTACCTAAAGGGTGGGGGGGGAAATGCATTTGATGTACTGTGATTTTAATTTTTTTTAAATGGCAGTGGGCAGGATTTATGAAATACGCTGCATGAACCTGGGGGCAATCAAAACCTGTTGGCTTCAATTTGAGAAGGGTCCAGCTGCGGCCTTGCGCAGCCAATCATGACACACCACCTTTACGACTACATTACCCGTAACTCTAACCGTTTGAATTGGATTCTGCGTCATTTAGCAACTTGAGCCCACGTGCTCAACTTCCTTCACGTGCACGCCGAGGCTGCAGCGTTTCACTTGGGCAGAGCTGCCATGTCGTCCATGAAGGCCTCCACTCAGTGGCGGCAATTCACTGATAAAGATTTCGAGAATTGAGTGCAAAAAAAAAAGAACAGCACAGCACTTCAACAATACAGCAACACAACAATAATTAACCCAGGGAGTAATTTTTTTTTTCCTCCCAGCACGCTGTGAACGAATCAAGGACAGCAGAGTACAATAAAGCAATAGATATAAATAAATATAGGCTCCCGTCAGCTAGCTTAGCACAAGGACTTGTAACAATTGGCCACAGCTATCCTAGCTCTGTGTGAAAGCAGCGAAATGTGCCCTTAGATCACTGAGAAATACTTAACTTTACTTTAATCTGCGTAGAAATAATTTGAGCGATGAGCGATTTGTGATGACAGGTTGCTCAGGTCCAAGAAATAGCTCATGCTGAGACTGATGTGGCCTTCACTGCTCACCGAAATTTAGATACCAGCGAATGAAAAGCGCAATCATTATTGTCATTGGCGCTCCTCTTGTTTCACAACACCTGCGATATGAAGGCAAAGAGAAAAGTCACGGCGCCCGGGGCCGTCTCGCCGCCGTCTCGCCGCCGGCTGCGGCTATTTACTGACACTCCTTCACACGCACTCACACACTGAGGGGCCTGTCAGCGTCCCTGAGCGGGTAACACACAGACGCTAGCTTAACATTGCTGAGGTATAGCAACCATCAAAACGTGACGATTAGCCACCGAAATGCTATTGTGGGTAGATTTGTCTAAGATAATGAGCTGCAGTTGTTTATAGTGGACACACACGCACACACACTTCAGAGATGCCCCGATGATAATGTGGTGAAACTGGACCAAGTGGATATCACACACTGTACGTTATCTTCTTCTTTGCGCATTTCAACCTGTCTCGGTGGTAAAGAGCGGCATAAGGGCTTAAGTTGGTCTTTTTTCTTTCTTTTTCTTTTTTTTTTTTTTGCCTCCTTACCTGTAGCCTGTGCGGCTAATTAATGACAGAGAAACAAACCCCACAAGACATGAATTTTACATTAGGCTGTTTGTATGCGCCCATGTTATTCTGCCTCACTCAAGCCTACGCAGGCACCCGGTTTGGCGTGGAAGGTTAAGTGCTACAAGCCAATTCATGTGCACTTTCCAGCGCTGACAAATACAACATTATTTCCGCAGGGTTAAAAAAAGACCAAAAAAAAAAACAAAACCTGATAACTAAAAGTCACTGACAAATGGTTGGGAGGGCGCGCTGCTTCATTGACACTTGTTCTTTAAAGAGCAGCAGACAGAAAAAGCTCCGCTGGACATATCCTGTGTCTGTAATTTATGAGGCCTGAAACCGAATACCGCGCGGCGGCAGACGAGGCCCCGTCACAACGAGACGGGCTGAGGAGAGGTGGCAGAGCGGCTCACAATAAAAAGCACATGCAGACAGTTAAGATATATGCGCAGACGGAAATACACCCTCTGTCATCTGCACCTATAACGCACGCTTAAACAATTTTCTGCCATAATCCTGCCGGGGGTGAGCTATGCGGACACGGGCGGAGCAATTAAGTCTCTTTCAAATCTCAAAACCCCCTTTACTTCAACCCGCATTTCTGTTCCCTGATCATCATGCTTCAGAGGGTGGAACATAGGCTTAGCGCATGAGACATCTATAAATGTCCTCTGTCTTGAGGACTCACCTGGAGGCGTCGTTCGGGGGATATGAGAGCGAACCCAAGTGCGCCGAGGTGCACAGCTGGGTTCAGCCACAAAATGGCTGCGCGAAAACATCAGCTTTGTGATGATAGATATGTGAGGCGTGCAGGATATGAAGCTGCGGGGTTTTTTTTGTTTTTTTTCGCCTTGACATTTCAATTCAACGCGGAGCCCGAGCGAGCTCACTGCTACCAGATTCCTCCAAGTGGCTAAGCCTATCAGACAAAGCCATTAATTTTATGCCTCTCGTCTTTAGTCCTCAGATCAATGGTACCTCAAAGACAAATTAATTTTCTCCCTTCTCTCCTTGTTAGTTTGAAATGCTTTCGGCAATTACTGGCTCCTCTGATTGTTTTTTGAATTCATTAGAGAGAAATCAGTTGATGTTTTCGCACATCACAGGGAACGCTATACCTGTGACTGGCTTTGTAAGGCCCGGCGCTTTGCCTTTTATTGGCATGCACCGCTTTAAAGAGACCTCAGAGAAGGCGGAATCCTACGCATCGATCATCGGCTGTGTTGTGTTTGCACTGAATTAACAGAGCGTGGACATTTTCTGTTACTACCCCGCAACCTGTTTGGAACAATAAGTGGATGGATCAGCGCGGGGGCGATGCTCTTGGCTGATCACTTCAACCACGACTAGCAGTGGAAAAAAAATACCCAACAAAAAAGCCCGCAGTCCCCACAACCCCCCACCCCCAACCTAAGGTAAAGGGATATACCCACAAGTTGCAAAGATCAATTATTTTCAGCTTTGATCACTTTGCTAAAACTCCCTAATATAAACCCCTAATCCTGCCGGCCCTGCTGCGCCTCTCCGGGATGAGCATTGCGGCCAAGGTTGTCGTTGACAGAAAAGGACACACTCTCATCGTGTTACACGAGTTCAACAGTGTCGAGAAATACACTTCGGTTCGGTGTTTGAGGTAACTTCACTCTGTGGTCGATGAATCTTAATGGGCACAATTAATTTCCTTTACGCCTCAAGTGCCCCTCAGTTTCAGAGAGACAGAGAGAGAGACAGAGAGAGAGAGAGAGAGAGAGAGAGACATTATTTCAGCACCATTAGATTACTCTGCAGAATTGGTTGTTCAATTCAGCTCCATATCATGGGCACCAATAAATAGTAATAGATACACAGTCAATAAGTTAAAGGTGTATATCTGGGGGGGGGGGGGGAAAAAAAAAAAGACAAAAAAAAAAAAAAAAATAG
>CAAKHG010021379.1:29657-42759 GCA_901007715.1 Dactylopterus volitans
AAAGGAGAAGAGCTTAGATATATGTAAATGCACGCACGCACACACACACACACACACACACGCACACACACCTCGAGGGGTAAAGCAGCAGTCGAGCTGAAGTGTCGCTGTGGTGTCACTCGAGAGCGACGCGGCATCCTGTGAGTGGGTGGGGGGGGGGGGGGGGGGGGGGGGGGGGGGGGGGGGGGGCACGACCGAGATAAGAGGAATGATGATGGACATTGCTCACTACCTGAGGCAAAGCCACTTCAGTGGAGCACAAGTGTTTGAACAAAGCAAGCCCAACGTTCCAAATAGGGAATTAAGAGGGCCTTCATGCGGCTGGCGGCCTCCGTGAGCGACGCCGATTGCGACTCAAACAGCGGCAGCGGCGCGCAGCTGGTGCGAAAGGCCGCGGTGGACGCCGGCTCCTGCGTGTCAAGGAGTCGACCGCTCGTCCCGAATTTTTAAAACTCCCACCCCTGCACGAGCCGCTCGGCGGAGGGAGGCGACTCAGAAAAAAGTGAGCGAGATGCTGATTGCTTGTCCGGCGCGTTAGGCAAAGAGAGAACCCGCGCGCGCGCACGTGCACGCTCACCCGCACGTGCACGCTCACACGCACGCACGCACGCGCGCGCGCCCACGCACACAAAGAGCTCCCGTCAGGTTCAAACCTCGCCTGCCGGGCTCCTGTTGTGTTTGTGAAATGATATCCCTCCTCTCACCCACTGTTTTACCTTTGTGATATAATCTTGTAGGCATCGGGGAGGTAGCAGTTGACATTCTCCATCTGGAACGGGTCAGCGTCGCAGATCTTGTCATCGGTTCGACCGTAGTTGGCCGTCTCGATCATGATGACATCACTCCCCGGGCAGCGGAGATCAATTGCATATCCCTCGCATGAGAGCTCCCTCCTGACCAGCCCGAAAGGCAGCGCCGCACGGCTGAACCCTGATACGGACACACAAGGAGACAAGAGGGAACTTTAGCAAACGGGGAGGAAAATTAATGAGTTAAAAAAAAAAAAAAAGAAAAAGGGAAAAGAAAAAGTGAGACCACACATCACGTGGCGACGATCCGCTGGCACAAAGCAAACAGGCAACGGCGCTCCAACGCTCACCACGGTTTTTAAGCAGGCGGCCCATTACACGCGATACCGGAATGGGGAAAGACAAAACAATTCATCTCTCCATCCTTCTGTGGTCTTGGATGTTGGCTAAGGCGTCAAGTCCAAGTCACTGGAGGCTGATGGTAACCTCATAAATTCTTGAGCAAATACAAAGGCCCCAGTGCATCAGGGCGGCCTCCACCTCGAGAAAGTCCACTGCAAAGCCAAAGCTGTCCGGACTGCGAATGGTGGGGTTTTTTTTTCCTTTTCTTTTTTTTTTCTTTTTCTTTTTTACAGTCACCCATGTTTGTTTCTTTTTCGTTACTCGCTCTGCGAAGTAAGACAGAGGGGGGAAAAAAAAGGCAGAATCCCGGAAGAATGGAGTGTAACATAATCCATTTTACAGTGCCGGCAATCGAAGAAGGGACTGTCTGGAGTCCACACAGGAGGGAAAATCCATACATGGAACACAACAGATGGGATCCCGGCCAAATAGCTCCACTTTGGGGAAGAGTTTAACCATTTCGCCCAAATATGCCTTTAAGAGTAATCGCCAAATTAAAAGGGTTATTCGGTGTTATTCTTCTTCTTTTTTTCCCCCTAAGTGCCGAGATAAAATTTCATGAATAACTCGGATGTGGAGATATGTAAAGTGAGGGAGAAGAAGAGGGAATAAAAGGATCCATTATCTGAGGTTAAAATGATCTAGAGATGGGGTTTTTTTTTGGGGGGGGGGGGGATAAGTAACATTCTGCAATTCTGAGAAAACAATTAGGTCCGATCTAAGTAGAACATGTAAATGCATTTCATTTAAGAGGCGCAAGCAGAGTGCTGCATGAACTGTCAATAATCACCGTTGTTTGCAGCTACCGCGGGTCCCTGAGGGGGCAGCTACCATTTGTATTTTCTGCACTGCTCTCTCCTAATTAGCCCTCCTTTCAGCCTGTTACCTTTTCCCATTCTCCCATTGGCTCCCGAGCATTGTCATGAACTAACACTTACCACCCCGGGTTCACTTTGCCCCCTCATTCTAATTATCCTCACACTTCTGACAGTCAGGGCCCGACGCAATTAGCATTGTTTGAGCTGCTCCGAGCTTCAAGTGATTCCGGCTTGAAATTCCTACCCTGAAAACCCCGACCCACATGTCTGCTAGTCATTTCAGCCCGCTGTGCCTGGCTCGGCTATAATGATATTCTATGTCAGTCTGCACATGTCACACCGGCCGGCACGCAGACATCTGTGAAACATACACTGTTGAAAATATAATGTTGAAGTCAGTGGATATTAAGAGAAACTTCAGCACACACTTGTAGCGGTAGCAGTACAACAAAATATGAAACTAATGGTATAAATTCTCTGGCATTCAGCCACTAGACATTTCATTATAATAACATGATCTATCTAATGGCCAGTAGATTCTGCTTAGCTGGACTGTTTATCACCTCATTAGGAGACGTCAGTGCAGCTGAACCATAAGTGGAGGGCTGTGAGGTCGCTCCATCTATTCCAATAACTTCTACAATTACCCAAACCTTTCAGAAAACCTGTCCAGAATGGCGGATGATAAAACGCAGAGTGGAGTCGCCGGCTTTACTGCGAAGACTAATGATCGGCCCGCCTGCCATTCCTCACGGAAGGAATGACGGGTTTATCACAGCAGCAACAGAGGGCAGAGAGAAAGAATGCATTTCATGGGGTTTTAAAATTCTGAAAGGATCTGTCTTTTTCGGGTACAACACACTCATGGATGCACAAGTCATCTGCCTCTGTAGCCTCCTTTCTCGGACTGTCTGGTCGTGACTTTGCCCATCCATCAGACCCCGATGGCATGATGGCACGCTGCTGTCAACAGAGGCCGCGCGATTGATTAGGCTTGTGCCTTGCCGGCCTCCTCCTCCCCCATGTGTATAGATCTCACTGGTCATAGGCTAACACTACATCAATTAAGGGGAGTATCTGGACTGTACTGGCGGCCTAAAGGACAAATTGCTTCTTCTTCAAACTGCGGATAGTCTCTGTCTCATTAATGACCGCCTTGTCAACTTGTAATTGAGGAAGTAAAGACAAATCTGTCTAAAAAGTCATAAAAAAATACAAAAAAAGGGTATTTTTTTTTTTAATTCTATGTGAGGAGAAAGAGAGCTGAATTCAAGTGACTATATATTTTTGGTTTAACTGTACGTTGCATAAGATCTTAGAATTTAAGCTCCGCTAAGCAGGCAAAAACCTTCAGACAACAAAGATTTCTGGATGTAGGTATTCTTTTTTTTGTTTGTTTGTTTTTGTTTTTTGTTTCAGCAAGTTTTGCCGTGATTTCGGAGGGAGGGATAGATTGTTTGTGTGCACAAATGTCAATGTCTCAGGGAGGTATGAAAAGCTTTTCATCTTGCGTTCTGTGCTTTGTTTGACTGCTCAACTTTGCAGCAGCCGACGACTGCGACAGAAGGACACCAGCTGCGGGGAGAATGGTGTCACAGAAACTACAGGGGAAAAAAATCCATGACAAAATCCCTGTCTGCGCGAGAGAAATCGGTCTGTCGCTATCTGTGCTTATTAACATTAAATTGCGGAATCATTGGGGGGTGGGGGGGTGTGTGGATTCAGCGGTGCTTTATAAGGAGACAAATTGTCATGGTAACCACTTTGACTAAGCTATAATTGGCGATGATCCCTATCCCTGGCCTTGTTGACATGAAGCCTTATCATGCATTCTGGTCAGTGAGTGACTGCGAGGAAAGTGGCTTTTCAGATTCCTCCCCCTGACCTGCCTGCTAAGCCCTCTATTGCGCTCAAGAGAGCAAAGCAAGCTTCTCAATATGTTGCATTCTGGGAGTTTTTCTTCTTCTCCGTCTGACAGCCTATAATTCACTGGTGACAACACCCCGCTCCCCCCCTCCCACTTTACCCCCTTTACCCCAAACCTCCGCCCCCTCCCCAATAATACATATTTTGTTTTCTATCAACACCCTTGAAATTGGAAGTGGCACTGTGGCTCAGATGGGTGCATCTGAAACCATCCAGAGAGTTACACTCTGTGGCTTTTAAAACCCTGGAGATGAAATGAAAAGATAATAGAGGTTTGGTGTAGAGATATTGCCATTTGGCGACTGTGGGCGCCAGACCGTAACGCGCAGGTTCATCTTGGCCGTTGCTGGTTCTCAAGAGTGCAGTCGTGAGCGATGCTTAAAGCCCTACAAACTCCACTGCCTCGGGATATTAGACGGTGGGAGAAAAACGGGTGGAATGTTTGATCAGTCTTTAAAAGAAAAAAAAAAAAACTGGGCCACTTTTGGAGGGGAGACAGAGAGGCGAGGGGTGACACAGACAGAGAGCAAAGGCGTTGGTTGACGCTTGTCATCCTCCATTAAGGTTCCTTTGATTGGCCTTTGTGGTCCTGGAAACGGCAAACAGCTGCATGCAAATGGCCCTGTTTCCCCGAGGCTGGCCCCCATTGTTCTGGGCTTGGGTTTGACAGGGACACTTTCTTTGCAGCATAAAAGAGGGTGTAGCCTTTAGTCAAATAAGAGTGCCCCAACTGTGGTCACAGCGGGAGTACTTCAAGATTGTTTGTCTTTTTATGTTGTTTTATTCACAATATTACTGGTAGCCAACATCTTTGGAAGAAAGAGCAGATCTCAGAGTCAAGCTTTGCCTCCCACAGCAGGGGATGCCTCCATAATCCAATATCCGGAGTGACAGAGTGGTCGCACAGAATGTTTTGCTGTTGGTAAAGATTTCCATCGGGAATTCAAAAAGTAGGACAAAAAAATTACTTTGTTTGAACTCTTAATATTATACACCATCAAGGTTTTTTCTCCCCGGGACTTCAGTTTTTACAGCAGCTCTTTCCAATCTATTCAGTTGAACCCTTTGATTGCAGGCTAAGCAGCAGAATTAGCCAGGAAAAAAAAAAAATGCAATTCAACTACAGGAAGCAGTTATGTGTTAAATCACGTATGCATCAACAAAAGAGCATTTTCACGTCCCAGCTCCCTGCACCTAAACTGGCTAACCAAAACACAATCGTGCAACTCACACAAACAAACAAATAAAAAAATTCGACAAAAAAAAAAGCCCAAAATTTGTAAGGCACGTATGTCTCCCCGCCTTAGATGTGCCACACGCGAGCTAATGGACGCGCCGCATGGCCGCCCATCACACATGGGAGACGCTGGGAGGCAGGGTGTGAGATGAGAGGGGAGATTTGGGATTTTTCAAAATAACACCTGCTTTTCAAATGCAGTAAACACCGGCGAGAAGTTTTCACAGCGCCGCGGCAGCTCGCGTTTCACAGCAACTGTCGGGATGCGGCGAAACACTGAAAATCTAGTTGGACATATGGCACCATTTCCCATGACACTTAAGTCCCCGCTCAAGTCCACCTTGCTGGGAATTGTTTCTAAAGACGGTGTCAGACAAGACCACAGAGCCCCGGGGCTACACCCGCCTTTCCCACACAGCTGCTATCAGACACTCTTGATTCCGATATAAGTACTCCAAAATAGAAATATAGCAATATAGAACTGAGTCCATTTGTGGTTAGACGCGGCGCTCTGAGTGATATCCTTTTTCTCTTTCTGGTGAAACATGAATTCAGTGTTGGCACTTCAAATTCCAAACCCACCATCTGTATTCATGGCGGTGTCATTTTCTCTAATTCATCTGTAAAAATGTTTTACTTGACTTTTTTGGGGGTGGGGGGGTGGGAGGGGAATAAAAAAGCTGAAGTGGGAGGAGAGAATCACATGCTTCATGTTGACACATCTTGTTGAAGGGGTTTGAAAAAGGAAGGATTTGTTGTTGTTTTTTTGCATTGGCTAAGCGTGATAGAGCAGGCAGCTGCCTCTTAACTCCTCAGGTGGCCACATTTAAAGGATACGAGATGCCATCCCACAAAAAAAAAAAAAAAAAAAAAGCAAAACAATAAGAATTGAGTCGAATGTTTATCTGCTCTGACAAAAACTCAACTGCCATGATGTGTAGCTTTAGCCTCTGCGGTTGGCCAAAACAGCAAATTCCTGTCCTGTGTTTGAATCATCATGTTCGCACGAGCCGCTAGCTGGTGGAGGCGTGTCGCCGCATTTGCCAGTTTCAACGGGAGCTGTGATCCGGGGAAGGATGTGAAATGGGGTTTCGCCTGCCATGGTGGCGATTGTTCTATCGTTCATCGGGATGTTCACGAGGTAAAAACGTAGAAATGCAGGAGAGGAGAATAACACGCACTTTTTGCAACATGCACCCCCCCCCCATACATAACATACTAACCGACTCTACATTGCAGGCAAAAGTATTTGAAGTGCATAAACTGCTCTGTTGCGATGCAGCAGGAATCACTGTCAGGGATTTCACGACGCATGCGAAAACGTTTATGTTTTGCCACAACGGGTGCACGCCGGATTATTTCGGGTCTACAAAACAGCTCAGCTGCAGAAGACTTCAGATGAAGAGTTTTTGTCCCAAGGGAGTGCCAATGAAAGAGAAAAAGAAAAAAAAACACAACACACACACACACTCGGAAGTGAAGGCTGTAATGACTGTGTCTTAATTTGGCCGCTGGATTCAAGGTTTTCTCCTCCGTCGATTGGTTGGATGATCTCTGACCCCGTGGGTGCACATCAAAGCCAGGCGGCGAGGAAAGAGGGCAGCATCATTACATCACTGATACATTTAATCCTCTCAATGCAAAGAGGGTCAGTGTCTAACACAAGTCATGACAGGAATAATTCAGTTGAGGAGATATCACCGGGCTAATTTCTTGTGTTATGCCTTACGATGCATCCCTCAGATTAAAGTGAGGTATAATTCGACACCTTGTATAGTCCACTGAGAAAACAACCCTTTTATGAAGATACAAATAACTGTCACAGAGGCTAAGTATTTGAGAGGGAGAAAGGTGTTCAGAGGATGCTTGGAAGATGAAAAAACGCCTATATGCTCTTGGGAGTGCACCATTTTGACAGAATTAGTTCATGGTGTGTTCGATATCTAACGTATCGTTGCATGTCTTTGTGCAGGGGAGTTGATGTAACACACAGAAAGAGAGGGGTGAGCTTAAGAAACTATTTTAAGGGATATAGTTTCACAGGTTTGATCTAACCTGAGTGATGCTTAACCCCCCTTAAAGCCCATATTTTACCCCTGCACTTAAACCCCAGCTGGATTTTCCGCTCAGGGAAATGTCTCAGAATACATCAGGTACCTCCCTCAGGGCGGGGATGGAGAGAGAGGGATAGAAAAAAATAAAAATAAAAGAGAGAGGAATAAAGGAGGAGGAAGATGTGTGTTTGTCTCCATCGCAGGCTTGTGTCTGTTCTTGTTTGCTGGGGCAGAGTCTCCCCATTTCACCCTTCCTAATCAGCCCCCCACCCTCCACCCTGCCCTGCCTGTACATAGCCGAGCCCAGGAGGCTTACTCAGTGTGTCACATAGACAGGGTGTCAGGAGAAGCTGCAACTGGAACACGGATTACATGAATAATGAGCCAGGGACTACAAGGATGACTAGGAACAGAGATCAGGGCCTTGAGACAATAATGAACCGACAATTCTGATGAGAGACGCAGGATTTATCTTCATGTGCCGCAAAGCCAGGAGCTTCCCCGGCACACTGTTCCCATCGAGCACTTTGGTGCTGCCGCGTCTCCAAAAAAAAAAAAAACGGACCCTCTCGTGCCGCAGCGGGCGGAGCGGTGGAGTGGCGGCGCTGTTTGTGCAGATACGCCGGTGAAGTGCAATTCTTTTACATTAAACTGCGCCTCTGTTTCATCATCAAACATTTCACGCGGCTTCGACTGAAAGAAGCGAAACCTTTTTATGCAGGTTTTCCTTTTTGTTCACCTCTTTCATTTAGGCATACGTTTTTCATCAAACACGCATGCCATTGCGCATTAAAACGCAAATTTTTTTTCTTAATGCAATTAGGCTACAGTGTGTGCTGGCTTAGATGAAGGGTAGATTCTTATCGCTAATGTCTTGGGGACACATCCTGGGCTTCTGCTAACAATGTTCCTCCTGCTCTTAGCCCCCTTTTTCCAGACGGCATGTTCGCTACACGAGAAATGGACTCTCACATCTGGTCAACGACATGTCAGAATTTTGGTTAATCACACCAACATGCACATGCACACAACATCTGCACACACGCACACGCGCACACATAGTTTCAGCTCGGTCTGGGATCCCGCTGCCAAGATCCCAGTCAGACATTTTTGACCAACCCAACCACCAGTCCTTTTTCTGTTTATAAATATTAATAATTCTTGCACTAACTTGACGCCTGTGTCACTTGAACAAAAACATTTTTGTGGGCTTTTTGTGCGGGATACAGCCGAGTACGATGTACCGCTGAGAGCTTTAATTCAGCTCCGCCTGGGGTCTCCGGAGATCCGCCAGGAAAGTCGGTGTTGAAAAATATTCCAGGCACATTCCTCTGCAATAACCCCCTACTATCTCTGGAACACTGACCACTTTGATTGACTTGAGCGTGATGACCTTGGCTCATTCCCTTCCACCAGCATTCCGGTCAATGCCAGCAGAAAACAGCGCTGATAAGAGACGCGGCACAGATGGGGAGATCTTGATGACGGACAGTTTCCTGCCCCTCATCTTTTTCGAAGACGCTATTGTGCTGCGCGCAGTCAGTGGGGATATATGCTACAAGAGGAGGTCAATACCGATAGCGTGAGGCAAACAAAAACGGTCTTTGTGCTTCACTGTCCACTCTGACTTTCTTCTCGGCGCATACTTATTCAATTTCCTGCACGGCGGGAGAGGGCTTCCTTATCTGGGGCTGTTTATACCTGCAAATCGGCTGGTGGCCTTTTGTTTGCAGGTGACCCACCCCGAGGTGACATTTAATTCCTGGACAAAATAATGTGCGGTCGTGCTCAACAGGCGCAGACTCCCGGCCTGATGAGATTACTAATACAGTGAGGGCAACAGAGCTGCATTCATGGCTCGTGGCAAGAGCTAGCTGGCAGACTCGGAGAGAGACCTAACACACATCATTACACTGATTCGAATCATTTATGACCATTAGCCGCACAGAACTGAGTGAAATGAACAAGAAGGCATTGGTAGGCCTTACCAAAGTGGAACTAGTTTCATCTCGCATTTACTCGCGTCCCTCCTCCTCCGACACGCCGGAATATCTGTGCACACGCTAAAATACACAATTAAGTTGCGGAAAACACAAAAAGCGCGCCCGCTGCAGATCCATCATCATTTTCATCATTGATTGCCGCTCTTCGCCCACTGCCAACACGAGTTTCTGCCCCCCGGCTCTGACTGTGTAAATCATAACCAGCAATGACTAAAATTTGAGACCTGAGCTGTTGTGACATTTCAGCTAGAAAAGGCAAGTATGAGACACCATATTGTAACAGTCCTCACACTCTGCGTTCTGCTTTTTTTTTTCTTCTTTTTTTTCGCCTTTTTCAAACAGCAAAAGGCTTTTTGTTCAAATGGCCTTCATGTTCATGTGTCACCAAAATCGAGTTCCTGTGAACACATTAATGCTTAAAATTTATGTCATTTTAGAACGGCCCTGCTGCTGCCGATTGCTTTACTGCAATGTTCTTTTGGTGTTAAATGCTTTTGTTTTTGTACATTTGTAAAAAGTGCTTTTTATTCAAATGAATTTGAGCGCAACATGCCTCCGAGATATTTTTTTTTAAGCACTGGGTGAACATTGAACCACGCCAAAAGCCGAGAGGGTTTTTTTTTTTTTTTGCGTGTGTGTTTAAATATTTTTGTCATTTTGGGTTATGATTTATAGCTTTGGCGAACGCTTCCCCCAATACAAAGAAAAGGCAAAAAAAAAGGGGGAAAGTCCACGCCATTCTACGGTGTAGACCTGATTTTATTTGAAGCCCTTCTGCTTCCTCTCAAGATTAAATGCATTACTTTGTTATGACAGCTGAACCCTCCTGTGAAGCAGTGACTTACATGGAGCAAATCCAAAAGTTTAGATTCTGAGGCAAACTACTTTGTGGTTGTAAGTCGGACTCATCTATTATTTGAATTAGGCTGCCTGGAAGGAAAAAAAACAAGTGCAGACAGCATTTAAGAAAGGAAAGAGTGAGGTAGGCATCTGGTCCAATGTTTATACAACTTGTTACCATAAGGGGTGTGAATTGAGCGGCTCTGAGATGCTGCAAGCGAGTGAGATTTAGGGCGTGCTTAACAAATGGAATCAAACTGTCAGGAAATGTAGCTCCTAGCCCATAAAATTAGCTTTTATTCATCAGACGGCCAAATAACAGGGACTTTCGCAGTCATGTCCACGATGCAGGAAATCCCGGGCCAGCCCGCTGAAGGGAAAGCAGCATGCTTTCGCATATTGGATGGAGACATTCTTGCTGCTTACGCTTTACCAAAAAACACTCTCAGGAAATCACTGTTGCAATAAATCTACGATGACCCTATCAAGGGTCATATTGTATTTCATTTCCTGCGAGCGAAACACTAATCCTGGAGATTCATGTGACTCTGGCTCATTTCAATTTCATGTCCTATTATGATTCAAAACTTTCCAGGTTCTCAGTTATTATTAAAGCGGCGTATGGTTACGCAGCGCTACGCAGAAATATGTAGAAACCGAAAGAGCTGCATACTGCAGGGACCGTGGCAAAGTGCTGACAAAACTGTATGGGGGAAGAAAATCCATATGTAATGATTTATCTCTCTCAATACGGCTCCCAATCTGCAAAAAAAAAAAAAAAAGTCCATTCACTCCAGATGATGAACCCCTGCCTACTTTCTTGAAACGCGTCCAGTTGGGCAGAATTTCCATGCAAGACTGATATATCAGATTTCTTTGCCTATTTTTTTTTTTTTTCCTGTGTGCTTGTTCTCGCCACACAGATTGACCAGTCATCTGTGAATCTCTCATGGTTTAGCTGATAATTCATGATCGCCCTGCCATGGACCCACGGCATTCAATATGAATTATAAAATGGCAAGCCAAGCATATCAATGGAAGACAGACTGGATGTGTATGGCCCGGGGCCAGAGACGAGTTAGAGCACAAAAGCTTGTCCATTCAGTCAACCCCAGGACTGGAAATACCAGTGTGGCACAAGGGAGGTTTCTTCCATCAACACAATGTATGGCACTGCTTGAGACAAATGTTGCGCTGAGGCGTATTCTTAACCTTCACAACCTTTTGGGGGAAACACAAGCATGCTGCTATGTTTTCCATAATCAGGAAAAAAAATAAAAAAAATCTCTATTTGAAACAGATATGCAAAATGTTATCTGAAGCACTGGAGGGAGGTGGCGAGGGGGCTCGAAACTACTGACGCGCAAACGGGAAAAATTTTTGGGAATCGATCGGCAATCTTTTGGAATTATTGACAGTAAAAAAAAAAAAAAAAAAACGTATATGTCTTTTATTCATGCGTGCCGACGCGCCTGCTTGGCCCTTAATAAAAATTCCTTCCTGACCCTGATTCAGCTATCGAATGAAAAAAAAACCACTTAATCTTTTACATCCTTTTTGTGCAGCGCTTAGATATGAAGTCTGAAGTGTCCCTGCTCTCTCTCAGGCATCCAAATGCAACACAGAATGTAGACACTGACTGCGACATGACCCCGACCCGCCCCCTCCCTCCAAAAAAATCATCTGTCTTTTCTTTAACGACTCAGAAAACAGCCTCCATTCACTTACTGACGTTGTGTGTGTGTGCGTGCGTGTGTGTGTGTGCGCGCGCACTTGTGGCTGCTGCCTTTGAACGTGGTCATCTCCTTTCATATCTGCAGACTGGGCAGTCTGAAACACCCAAAACAAACCCGATACCTGCATGACCTAGTTTACTACAGCGGGAGTCCGAGATGTGTTATATAACGGCGCGGGGATGTAGATAAAAATCAAATAAAAATAATGAGGGGGAAAAAAAAAGAAAAAAGAATGGCACGTAAAGAGGTTTTGAGTGTCATTACAAGAGGGCGCCACGTGATGCTTTCGCTGCTTCTTTCAAAGCTATCATAAATTTAAAAACCTTGAGATTTTTGTAAAAAAAAAAAAAATCTAACATCATTTATGATACAATTTATGGCGCAACAGCCGATTTGTGCCCCTGTCCTCCGCAATGTGTAAATTGTTAGTGGATTTTATCTCATTATCGCGTCTGTTCATTTAGTTTTTGTCAGTCCACTCCAACATTACCGCTCCGGATTCAGCGAGTGTTCGTGGCAAATTGAGGTTGAAACCCCGCAGTTTCTTGAATGGCCACTCGGCGCGCGCCTCTCATGAGCCCGGTGTGTCAGACATGGGCGAAAATCATAACGAGAGAAGCTCTGTATGTAATTCAGTCATTTGAAAGTCATCAAGACTTATATCCACAATTGAGGCGGGTGCAGTCGTTGGGGGCATTCATGGGCCTCTGTTTGGGGGTTGTAACCTTCACAGAAGTAGCTGCACATGCGACTACAACTATGTTTTATAACCGTTTCAAATCACAGAAATGAGCTGTTCTGCAGTAAGCTGATCACTTGTGACCGACTTCATCCCTCGATCGCTCACTATCACAAGATGGCAGTGGCTGGAGACAGGAGTTTTTTGTCCTCAATTTCGTACAGTGGAGGAAAATGGAGCGGCTTCATTCAGGCATGTGCAGAATTCGTGTAATCCGCCATTACTGGTCATTTTCATCGGACTAGTAACAGTACAGTCTTCTATTACATGTTTTATTTCTGTGCTGGCATCCAACTGGCAAAACACAGGATGGCATTTATTGTGGCGCTGACGAGAAACACAGCATCTTTGTCATGGAGATTGGCACCGGCCAGAAATCCATCTACAAATCATCGACTGACAGAGAAAATGTCATTTAATACGTCCTTGCTTGACAACATACATTTCCTTGCTCGCAGTTTATTCTATTAGATTTTGCGGCAATGATTTCTTAAAGCAGAAACCCGATTGCTCTTCCCTCTCTCGCCGCGGCTCAGGGAAGCCAGTGGCAAGCCAGTGGCAGAGGAGAGGGGGGGGGGGGGGACCGGTCAAATATTAT
>CAAKHG010021379.1:42779-60872 GCA_901007715.1 Dactylopterus volitans
CGGCGCCGGGGGGGGGGGGAGGGGGGGGGAGGCGGGGGGGGAGGGGGGGGGGGGGGGGGGGGAATCGTTCAACTTTTCTGCATTTCAAAGCACGAGGATTGTTTTGGGTGAAAATAATAACCTGATTATACTCTTTCCTTTTGAGGCCCAGGAGGTAATTATCAAATAGGGGTTTAGTTGCAGGGACTCTGAAGGAAACGTCGATCACAAGCACATGGATGCCGGCCCTCAGGGTTGGACAGTCTGAGGGTGAGTGGCATGTGGATAGAATCAGATATTGTTTTCAGAGGGACCCACACACACACACATGCACACACACACACACACACACACACACATTCCTCTATTGATGGACGGTAAATATGCATTCTTAGCGCTGAGAGCCTTCACATCAACTGAAACCCAAAACCTGGATTTTCTGCATACCAAAGCGGTGCTCCTCTTAAAGAATTTCGGTGGGACTATTCAACCCAGTTTCAAAATCGGACCAAATCAGAAGTCCATTCTTCTGTGTGAGGATCTTCCATATTATCTAAAACTGCTCGTCTACGAAAAATATGCTGGAAGGACTTGGCAGGGAATGTCTGCTGCTCCGTAGCAATCTGTCATTTTCTTGACAAAAAACCAGCGGATAAATCTATCACAGAACAAAGCGGGAACGAGTAAAGGGACAAAATAAAAAAAATAATAATAATTTACTTCAACATATACTGTATCTGCAATCAAAGCTTGGCACACAAGCATGTGATTTGGGGTTACTTTGTTTCCAGTACAAAAGGACCGAGAGGGAAAAAATGTAATGATCATCATTAAGCAGACGTACCGGCATCAGTGGTTTTGATGGGCATGTAACAGACGGGAGTGTTTTGTGACAATACTTGTAATTATAGCCAAACGTACTAATCAAAAGTGAGGGAAGGAACCAAAAAAGAGCCTTGGGATGTCACTGCAGACAATTAAAAGCACTGACATGCTTTCCTGGCTCTGGCGCTGAATCAAGTGCCCTGCTTTTGACGGTACCAGGTATGCTGGCTGCTCAGAACGATCTGATTTAGGTGCAAATAAAGAAGTGCCATTCCTCAAATGCCTCAAAGAACACCAACACAATCTGGTTATTGTGCGGAAAAGGGTGCAGTTATGGACCTTTCGGGGAAGAACTTCAACATCCTGAGCGTTGTTCTGGAAGTCAAAAAATGTGTCATTGGAAGTGGCCATGGGTTGCCAGGGATGTTCAATGAGTTCAATATAAAGTATTTGAAAGACTGTTGTTTTTTTTTTCCACCCAAGGGTAAAGCCACTGAGGAAGAACTCTGCAGCCATGCTGCCGCAACAATGCCTGCAAATAAATTCAGCACATTCATAGGCGGAATAATAAACCCTTCCTGAAAGGTTGACCGGAGCCAAATGAATGCTTTATTGCCACGTAACGCCATGGTAACTCACCTTGCGCACAGTGAGAGCAGCAGAGCAGGAGCAAGAAGCAGCGGAGCACCAGACACCTCCACAGTGCAGAGGCCATTTTATGCCGTATGCAAATGATCCAGGAGCCTGATGGGCAGCAATGGTAGTTCACTGTGTTTCAGTGGAAGAGCGGAGAGCCGGAGTGATGTCAGCGATCAGTAGTTCTCAGAGAAGCATCGCCAGTCATCTTGTCATCTGGGGGGGGAAAAAAAGAAGAAAAAATGGCGTCAAAATGGAGGAAAGGGGTTTATTATCGTCATCGTCATCATCATTGTCATCGTCACACGCTCGTACCCGCCGGCGTGTGGTGTGGTGCGGCCCCTCTCACACGTGCCCGCGCTCAAAACTGTCGCGATATGCCGTCAAACAACAAATCTGCCACCAAAATCCCTGACTGCCGTTTGAGTAAACAGAATGATTTTCACAGATATATTAAAACTTTGTTCTCAAATTGTTTACTCCAGACTGGGAAGGGATAGAAATGGGGTAGAGGTGGGGGGGGGCACTGACACGAAAACGAAGCAGATCGCTTTGGCTGTTGGCGGCATTTTTCGACACTCGGCGGCGTGTTGCGACTGAATGTTTGCACTGCCTCGTTCTCCCACTCTTCCCTGTTCCACCTTCCCCATTTACTCCCAGATCCCCACGGGAAAAGGCTTGTCGCTCCAGCAACACGTTCGCGCAGGACGCCATTAGAGACGCGACCGCTTTGTGAGCTACTTTTGTCTCCGTCCTTATCAAGGGGGAGGCAAAAACAGTCCTTTGTCTGCGCAAGCACCAAAAGGTTAGCACACCAGACAGATAAGCTGCTTACCAAAGTCAAACACCGAGGAGGGATATGTTGTGTCATATGTGAAATGCCACACACACACACACACACACACACACACACACACCCGCGCGCACGCACACATATACACACACAAATCAGATGTGCACTCTCCTGCCAGAAGATGCATAAATATGCAACAGCGCCCACACCTATATATTGTGTCTTTATTCCCCTGTGGCCATCCAGCTTTTCCCCAATGCGCGCACACATTAATCACCGCGCACACACACACACACACACACACACACACGCACGCATGCACACAAGGGATCGGTCACTCGGTAGCTGTCACTATGCAGAGCAGAGTGGATGCTTCCCCTTACTGAATGCGCTCCTCCGCAGCCACCCGTCAACCACCCTGATTATTTTATAATGAACCTAAATTTGAGCAGCAGAGCAGTCAGCTCTGATCGCTCTCCGGGCCTCACTAATGCGCTTGGATATTTTTGGCAACATGAAAACCCTCAAACATGGGAAGCTTTCACATTAGCATACTGAGCAATAATTTAAGTCACCGTTGGATCCCATCTATACATCTCCACCTTGCCTGATGCATGTGCCCGAGACGGTTTATTTTCATTTGAGGTCATCCTGGCGGAGCCCTCCAAGGAAACACACTTACAGCTAACTCATAATTTACCAGTTAAACTGAGGTGGCGATGTTGGAGTTGTGGTTTTATTTGACTTCCTCATGTTTATCTCAAAGTGGCGCCGCGGCAGATCAGATAAGACCGAGGCTGGAGGTTGCGAGCTCGCCCGCATGGGCAAGGCTCAGCACGACAGGTCCCGTGGCTGCTCCGTGATGTCAGGTTCTATAACGAGTCTGCCACCGGTTCGATTTCGGGCAGAGCGGCGAGTCCCCGGAGACGCACGTGACTCCCTTCCTGCCGTTGCGCTTGGCCATTTATCATCCCCAAATATGAGGCCCGGGGGCACGCGCTAACTATAATGGCGGTTGACAGGAGGAGATTGGAAACTGTTGGGGGGACATCCCCCTGCCCTTCTGGCCCGCTGGGCCTGCTGAGCCACCGAGCCCCTCCAGACACCAGGGGGCGAGAGGCTGCCAGGCCCCGCCAATGCAGGTTTTGCCCCTCACCACCACTGGGGCCCTTTCTCCTGATCGGCCCCGCCTGCTATGTCGCCCTGCTGAGTAACACATCTCCTTTCTCTCCTAAGCTGGTGGAGGACACAGCCATGCTCATCTTCCTAAAAACACTGTTTTGTTTGGTGGGCTTTCTGACCTGAATCGGTCAGGACTTGAGATAAAAGGATTAGGCGATTAACATTAAGATGCTTTACACGAGTTCTGACAGACGTATCATAACTTCACATCAGGGGATAGGGGTGTGTGTGCGTGTGTGTGTGTGTGTGCGCGCGCGTGTGTGCGTGTGATGGTTGTGGGGGGTTAAGACGTTCTCAAGCAGAAAATGATTTTAAGAGGTACGCGAGGCATCGTTAACCCCTCAGAGATTGTGCTAAGGAATTATCTGCACCAAGCACCCCTTTGAAGCTGGGAATTGAGGTTACTTGTTACTCGGCCAGCAATTTTCACATAATGATCGTCATGTTCCACCGAGGCAGATATGTAAAAAAGTACACAGTTATGACTAACTGTCACCACCTACACCAAATCTAATGAGCTCAAACGTCTAGCAGACACCAGAAGACCACTGTCTCAATAAAAGCAATCCGTTTTCATTTGTTCCTTGAGCACCTCTTACTTAAAAAACAAAAAAAATAAAAATACCAGTCTTCCCTCGGGATCTTTCTATTAAAGGTATATCCCCTTGGAAATGAGACACACATACACACACGCAAAAAAAAAAGAAAAAAAAAAGAGAGAGAACACCAACGAAATGAATAATGAAACGCAAACATTCGCAACATCTGTTTTTCTTTTGTCTCCTACACATACACGGTGGAAACCCAAGGAGAGAAATCTATCATCAGTTAAGATAATGGAGAAAATCACAGTCCACAGCAAATTTTTCACATCAGCCTGATAGAAATAATAAGCAAGCATTTAGAAGAGGACGGCGAGCAATTAAAACATAATTAAAATAAATGGGTAGAGGGAGACAGCCCACATGTCTTCACATGAAATACAGGGCTGTGTGCAACAGCCGGCTGAATGAATGCGAGGCTCCTTTGACAAAGCTTGTGTCTGCCTCACTCAAGCTGGAGAGGCGTCCAGTGAAAGAGAGAGTGAGCGAAGGGGGGCGGAGTGGGAGGTGGAGGGGGGGCTTGGGACTAAATGGATGGGAGAGGGGAAGCGAAGGGGGGAGAAGAATGGAAGGGGGAGAAAGAAAGGGGGCGGCGGGGTCACTGAGGAGGATTGACAGGCTGTGAGTATGGCCTGACCTCCCGGGTTCTCCTCCAAGTTTTCTCCACAGGCTTAGAGAAGACAAAAATAAAGCCCAGGAATGTTAATTTATTTTCAATTGTCCACGCGGAGAGGCGAGAGATAAAGAGCGCATACATACATATCAAGTAAGACGGCGGACAAAACTAATGTGCGGGTCCGAGTGTAAGCTGGAAACGTACAAGCGAAATAGAGATGTGAACCTGTTGTGCCGCTTCTTGCCTTCACAAGGATTTTGTCTTTGAATGAGCACTAATTTGGGGAACTTTCGGCCCCGCCCCCATGCCCTACATTCAGGGCAGGGGAAAGAAGAAGAAGCAGAAGAAGAAAAAAAAAAAAGACACACATCTGAGAGGGGAGTTTTAAACATCTGAAAATGGTTGATGGGCTGCAAGTGGGAGAGCTATAGGAACCGAGAAAACCCGGCCCCCAGACACTTCTGCTCCCTCCTTGGTGCACCCTGATGTTCGCAAGGAACCCTTTTGTCATGACAGCCTTGTCAGGGCTGCGCCTCCAGCCCCTGCAGGGACATGATGTCATTTCCTTGGCTCCGCCAGTAATGTAGACAAGTTGCCATCGACGGGCCAGATTCGGAGACGGGTCGAAACCGAGCGCAGTGTTTCCCCCATCACGGAGCTGATAAGGCGTACGTGTTTGATTAGGCCTGAGATATTACCTGACACAGGAGTCACCTTCAGATATTTTTGATTAATTTTCCAGGTCATGTTTACGCAAATATCCGAACTCCCAAATGTGAATATTTACACTTTTGCCTGCTCTTTTAACGATGGCAAAATTAATATCTTTGGGGCTTTTGGTTACAAACTGTGATATTTCAGCATTAGAAAAAAAAAAGGAAGAAAAAAAAAGAAAAAAAAGCATAATTCCAGAAGTGTTTTTGATAACAGAGAAACAAAATCAGCATAACAAATGATATAAAACCTTACTTTGCTAAATGAGCCGGCGTGCGCCACTTAATCCATCAGCACGGCTGCTTGAGTCACCGTCGATAAATAAATGACATTTCAGCAGCATCTAAAAACATTTCTTTAAATTTGGGTCCCAATAAGTCACATTCAAATGACGTGCACAGGCCTAATACAAGGCACTTAAACTGCATCTTTTATGCATTGTTTTCTTTTAGGATAAATGGCTGTGGATTAAAAGGATACCGCTGGAAAAAAAAAAAAAAAAAAAAAAAGCTTTTAAGTTAAAAACCTTCTTCAGCGCGGCTCAAAAAAAGCCCAGACTGGGGAGAAAAAGAAAAAAAAAAACCCTGAAAGGTGCAATGCTTCAGTATTTTATTGAGAGCGCACAACAGTTGGTGTGTTCAGCGGCTCTTGGCCAAATGATTGAAGCAGTAGATAAGATAGAGTGCCAGCGGGCAGATGGACATAGTGAAACAGAGAGGGGTGAGCAAAGGAGCTTAGTAAAGTGAAGAGAACAAAGAAGACCCAGGCTGAACAACCAAGTTAGTGTCAAGCAAAATGAAGAGAGGGTGCTGTTGTGGTCTTCAAAGGAGCTGCGGCGACCAGCACTTGGAGGACCGGTGGTGGACGCCGACGCGTCTGAAGTCCGCCGTCAGCGGAATAATTGAAATCTGCCCGAAAACGCTCGTCAGCGTCACCGTCGACTTCATCTGCCGGACGCCGACGTTTCCTTCATTATCCACCAATTATTCCCTTAATTGATTATCTAATCTTTTGTCAGCAATTATGAGGAAGAAAAAAAAAACACTTCAGATTAGGCCTCGCTAGCGTCTAAGAATGGAAAAGGCACAAAACTTGTGATGGATGACTAGCGAAACCTTTTTTTTTTTCTTCAGTTCAGAGGCTGAAACTGCCATTTTTGCTTCGAATTCCTGTAATGAATCTATTGCTGTTTTTTTTTTAACTGATTTTCTGACAAACATTTTTCAAACTAATTGCTTGCTGCAGAGATTTTTTTTATTTTTTTTTTTTTAAAGAAAACACCCCTTTTTAAATTCTCCACCTCAAGTTTTTTTTTTTGCAAAGGTTACTCGGGCTTAATGAGCTTATATAAATTTGGTGAAGGAAAAATTAAAAAAAATAAATAAATAAAACGCAAGCGAAAGCCAAAGGCGTGTTTGAAAATGACTAAAATGTCAGATTCACATGTGTAAAAAAAAAAAAAAAAAACCCTCTTCTGCAGGCCACTTGGAGCTGGGCGGCTTGATTGTGCTTGGCATTGAAATGAATAGGCTGACCTCCGAGCAGTTGGTTAAGCAGTGGGGTCACCAGAGAAGAGCAGGGAGCAGCTCGACACCGACGCGCAAAAGAGACATTCGCCTTTCAATCAGTCTCTTCACCAATTTACTGAAAGCCTCACTCGCCTCCTCCACACATAATTCTAGCGCTCGCTCTTTATCCTCTGCTCCTCCGACACACACACACACACACACACGCGCGCACGCACACACTGCTCACCTCAAGCTCGCTCCAGTGTGAGGCCACATTTTGATTATTTTTTTTTTTCTTACATGAGAAAGCACGGCCGGCTCGACAACGCCACCCCCACACCGAAAGTCGCGACATGAGTAACACACACACACACACACACGCACACACACGCACATGCACACACACGCACACACACGCGCACCCAAAAACGCCCTCAACATGCTTCCAGCAGATGATGTGTTGATGTTCGCACCACGCGCAGCAAAGTGCATCTACACCATGTTAAAAATTGTTACGCATGCACAGACCCGTTCAGGCTGCATGGCTTCACATGTGCAGGAGGCCGCTAATGGATAACACCCGTGCGTCGCATGTGAACAAACGCCCATGCAGGAGAGATCTCCCATTCATCCCCTGCCAACGCGGATAAGCATGTACTGCAGTAATCAAAACGCAACTTCCACCACATGACAGCGACTTGTCCTAACAATGATGAAAGAGCTGAGGAGGAGAGAAACGCCGCATCTGGCGGAGAGAGAATGATCTCAGTTGTTTTGGGGTCAAAGCCAGAAGAGCGAGCAGACTTTCTGCCCCGAAGGAAGTGACACATTATTTGCAAACTATCTCAGGGTTGTCATTTCAGATGGGACCAGCTGAGGTTTTATCAGAGGTTATTTCTGCTGGGCGGGAGGAGGTCCCAGATTTGGCTGAGCGCTAAAATCCACAGTTACTCATATGACAGATTCAGATGGGACTAATATTTGCAGACATGCTCCATTTTCGATAACGCTTTCTCCATACACACACACACACACGCGCACGCCCTAACCTCCCTGTAAAACTAATCCCATCCAAATGGGGTTCATGGCACAGTGGTACAATAACAAAGTGAGCAAAGAGCAGAAATATATTAATCCTTGAAACATTTGGAGACGGTCTGGTTTCAGAAAGGCGCGTGTGTGTGCGCGTGCGCACGTGTGTGTGTGTGTGTGCAGATGGGTGTAATGTCTGACATCTGTGTGATGTGCGTGATGTCTGGGAAAAAAAAAAACTGAAACTTTTCGAATGTCAGTAAGTAATGAAAGTATAACAAAACAAACCAGAATTTTTTTGGGGGGGGACTTGCAGATTTGTCAGTGGAAATCAAAACCATCAAAGGATAAACATTCCATTTGCATCGTTTCTAAGCACAATTCCTGCGGCTGGTTGACTGACGTTCAATCACGGCATATTTTCAGAATGCTGGCTCTGAATTAAAACAGAGGCGCCGCTAATTTTCGACAAAGCAACGCGGAAAAGGCGCTCCAGTATTATTATTTCCAGCTTTGAATTTAATCTGCAGGCCCGCTCTGCTGCAGAGGCAACTTTCACCCATCAGATTATGAGGAGGTAAGTAGCCCGGGAGGCGAAGAACCGGGACAAAGAAATTTCATCAAGTCTTGAGACTGGTGATAAAATCAAACCTGAGATTAAATGTGTAAAAAAAAAAAAAAAAAAAAAAAAAAAAAGGTGTCTTACATGTCCCAACATCCCCGTTGGAAATTATGCCCTTGATTGTGTGTATACCTTGTCATCAAGCAAAGTCACACTAGCGCATTATCTCGCGCAGCCGTTGCCGAATACAAATGAGGCGTTTCTGAAAGTTGTTGCCACTCAAGTTAACTTTGGACGCAGGCATTTTCAAAACCCTCAAACGAGCCGCTATCTCCCCTGACATCCCGATTTTCACTTCATGCTCACTGAGCTCTACTATCGATTTTTCAGACGCTATATAAAGTCATATGTCCTCTTTCGACTGGAAATAATCTAATGCGGTGACTGTTATGCTACATTGACAACTTCACGGCTCGCTACACATGCAGTGATACATGCGGTCTCCCGGTTTCACCGCCTTCGTAGACGGGATTCATGATCGAGATAAAGTTTTGTTTTATTTAAAGGTGCAGTTGCCTCCCCAAACCCAATCTGCTTCACATTACCTATTCATGGTCAGCACATGCCCTGCATTTCAACTGTGGATGCTATGTGTGGTCCCTATTCATCCAGCGCCTTCAGTGACTGACATGCATTAATTCACCTTAATTCACGGTCCGAATGCACTCCCTAAAGCACAAGACCGGTCATTGAATTGTTGCCAGAGTGTTACACTCCTACACAAAATCAATGGACAATGTGTTGAATTAGGCAAACATACGTTAGACAATAGACTGTACAAAAGAGCGGCCATAACCAAAGCGGCATCACTCGCCGGTTTGTGGCGTCCAGTCTCAGGTTGCAAGAGGGTTTTTTTTTTTTTTTTTTTCTCTTGCAACCTGATGTAACCATGTTTGGATGAGAGTGTCGGTGGTGCAGAGGTTTGACAAGTTGCCATGGCAGCAGCTTGTCAATCATAAAATAGCCACTCCCTGCTTGAGTATTTCACTTCAAAAGTGACCACAATTTATAATATGGACATCAGACATGGAATGTCTGCTGAGGTCATGAATAAAGTGTGTTCGAGTCATCTTCTGACACTTATTTCTGCATCCCGCGGATCCCTCCCCCTCAGCCCCCACTGGGAATTAAAGAGAATGCAAGTCTGAGGCACCTTTGCACTGGCTTCACTTTTCAGACATCCATTTAGGATACATCCTTATCAACACGCCTTAGTTAAAACTAAAACATTCTTCATTCAAGTGGCAATTTTAACACGATTTCAGACCTCAGTCCATCGTAAAAACGCCTGAAAATGCACATCATGTGACCAGTCACGTACACCGAGCATGGGCAAACTGGGGTAAACAGGAAGCAGAGGGTTGGGTCATCTCATTTGCTGAAAACAAAATCGAAGAAGCAATGGCCAAAACACAAGAATTGAGATTTCTTTGCATGGACTAACAATGAGGCGGAACTGTTAGTGAAAGTAACACACCACTATAAAGCGGCCAGGACGGCACAAAAACATCGGCTGGGAGGCGACTAATAATAATTCCCAACAATGCGACAATCATTTCCAGAGGTCTCCGTTTCTGCCGGCGCGCATTTACACACAAGCCCAGAGTTTCAAAAGTAAAAAGCAGGCGAGCGGCACTTCCAAATGACCACGTTTTAGGGCTATTAAAAACGCCAGAACGGTGCGAGCGCCAGGCGTAAAAACAGCATAGCATGCAATCTAAAACTAAAACTTAGTGATGTGGACGTGATCTGATACAGTCTGTGGTTCAAACGCAGGTGCAGTTGCAGAGGCGTCGATATCATCTTATAAATGCTATTTTTATGGCACTGGCATACACCATGCCAGTTACGACAGCAGCTAATACTACAACCCCCAAAATAAACATGAAACTGACAAAAAACTCACTCCAAAGTGGGTTTCTACATTGTATCCTTCTTCGTATGATATGAATTATGACATAAGAGAATCGAAACACTTAGGCAATTAAGTGATTAGTCTATTGACTTAAATAATCGATTGCAACATAGGATTAATGAATCATTTTCAAGCAGCTGAAAATTCTCAGGCAGCAGCTCTCAGAAAGGAAGAAAGTGCTGCTGATACATTTGTGGGCAAAGGAAACAAGCCGGTATATTTGAAGTTGCAGAAATTGCAATTCTTTTCAATTTTAATCAGTTATGAAAGAATGTAAATGGTTGATAAAGCCATGAAAATACATTGTTCAAGTATTAATAATTGCATTTTAAATTGCATGATAAATGTAAGCATACATACATTATTAGAGAAGTTTTCAACATCAGGTAAAAATTTCTTCACCTATATTCCTAAATCTGATTGTTCATTTTTGATAATAAATTGATAGGAAACATTTTTTTTTTTTGTAAAACACTGAGGCCAACGAAAGCTGAAAAACTGCGTTCAAAATCCTCGTCTTGCTTAAAAAGGACGTAATGAAAACAAAATCAGGATGGAGGGCATAAACACCTGTTAATTTGAATGCCAATACCAAGATCCGTGAAACTGGTAGAACCACCACCAAGTTCTGGAATGTAAATTTTCATGAAAACAATTAACGTTTCTGGTCGTGGGAGCCGAACAAGGTGAAAACAGACTCTGCACTCGGCTCTGAAAGGTTTCCATTGAAGTTAAATGATGTTTAGCCCCGGTGTCCGTGGAAACCATGCCGGGAATTTGATTTAATTCATAAACCGCTGCATTGTGGGGTGCAGCTACAGTAGTCTTGTAAAATTGCCTCATATACCTTGGCCATTACACAACTGTGCGGAGTAATCGTCAGTCCTAATGAGTCCCTCGAGATGGTTGCCAATACTATTATGGACCCACCGCCATGTTTAACAGTCGACAGCAGACATCTTCTGGCTCCCTCCGCTGTTAAACCAATCAGAATGCAGGAGGGAGAGGGAGAACTCACCGGCACTGTTATTTCTTTTGCTTTTTGTTGTTTTGTGTTTTAAATCAGATAATCTACTGCATATTTGTGACTTGACCTGTTTTTTGTTTACAGCGTTTTCTAAAGGGCATCCCGGCATCAGTACCCGCATCACAAAAGCAACGACTTCACAGAGGTTTTAGTTCAAATATTTCGGGACGCTGACACCTTTTTGTAGCATTTACATAATAACTCTGTCCTTGAAGGAGTCACATTCACATTCAGAGGGTTTTTTGTTTTTTTTTCTGGGCAGGTCATGTTTTATTATAGCTGTATATTGAACTTCTCCTTTTGTGAAACCAACCTGAATGTTTCTGTAGCAGATTACCAAATACTGCCAAGCATTTAAAGCTGCACTGAGTGCTTAATAGGATTCACTCTCTTTTTTTTTTATTTTAGCTATTTGCTTTGAAAATTAGCGAATTAAAGCACCGAGTTGACGCACCGCAAAAAGTCAAAAGGAGAAAAAAAAGGGGTCTTTTTTAATTACAAGCACCATGGTTTTTTGTTTTGTTTTGTTTTTTGCTTTCCTCTGTGTGCTGTATGTGACAATGGGGATGTTCGAAACTGTGTGAAGCTGGCGAACAAATACTAATGAGTCACTAATTCAATGACTTCTGTGTGACAAGAGAAGACAACGGGGCTATGATGTAAATTGTATGAAGTTTGTCATCAAATTTGTGGGTTTTGAAAGAAGATCTGAGCATGTGGAGCTTAATTTATGAAATCCCGTCTCATCTCGTTTTCCGGTTCGCGGGGGCGGGGTTCGTGCCGTCCGAACTACATTGCACCAGACCCATATGGCTCCTCCTGCAGGTGGTGGGCCTGCTGGAGGACGGTCCCATGTCTCTGCCTCGGGCTGGACCTGACCGAATCCCATGAGCCAAGGCTCGGCCACCAGGCGCTAGCTGACAGGCCCCTTCGGCAGGCCCGGCTCCAGGGTGGGGCCCCGGTAACCCTCCATGCAGGGCACACTGGTTTTCTTCCCATATGCATCTTTATGGACCATTCTTTGTCTGACAGACCCTTCGCCAAAGACCAGTTTGCCAAGGGAGACCCTACCAGGGGCTGCTGCCCCCGACAACATAGCTCCTGGGACCATTAGGACACCCAAACCCATCCACCACGATAAGGTGAAGTGATGACAATTATTCAACAAAAAAAAAACAACCCAAATCGTCACAATTTGACATAGGTAGGGGCTTTTCAATGCATTGCCCCAATGTGGGATTATTCTAGTTGACCTGCAGACAGTTAAAGTATGACACTTGTAAGTGGCGAAAAACACATACAGAAACGTTTTAACAGAAAAATCAAATTAGCGGACTTCCTTTTGGGCTTAGGTCCCAACACCAAGAATGGCACATGCCCCATCAAAGTGAAACATACCACAAGAGCTGCTTTGTTCAATCTTTTTTTTTTTTTCCAACGGGGTGCCGTCAAATATTTTTAGCACCTCGTGTCTCATGTCCAAAACCCATTAAACGTGTAATTGTGTGCCAAAATTCACGTGTTTTCAAGCATCCCTAGCTACTAAAAGGCACCTTGTTGTTTCAAGGCAAAGAGCGCATTGTCATGGAAACAGCATTTGTTGAAAACTCAAAAGGATCAAAGTCAAGACTTTTTGGGCAATTCTGACGCAGATCTGTAGTTTCCTGTTCCCGACACAGGGCGCCGTGGCTACGACTCAAAATATGATGAGACGTCTTCAGCCCCTGGACGCTTATCAAAGATGGGTAATTTAAGAAAGATCTGAATATGTGGGGTCGAGTTCAAATGGCTCCGTCTTTCATGGCGGGAACACAAATTCGCTGCGTCAGATCAACGCCGTTTGATGAAAAGTAAAAGGCTTAGATCGACTTTAGTTAGAGCCGTTGCAAGTTACAGCCGTCTCGCTTTTCATGTGGAAACGCTGATATTCACCAAGCCGCCAGTGAAGCCGGCACTCGGCGAGAACTCATAAGCCGAAAATGTCAAAAATTAGACTAAAAATCGACCCACTTCCTGTGGTTAGGAGAGCTTGGCTCCAAGACGCTTTTTGTCAAGTCTTGTTGTCATAAAAACATTTAGTGCATCTGGGTGAAAGCGAAAAGTTTTGAAGTCAACAGGGGGAGCTATTTTCGCGCACCGCAAGCACCTCGTTTTTTTGCATTAACAAAAGAAAAAAAAATGCGCTCGGACCCTTAAAAGAAAGAGCGCACTGGACTTAGCTGACAACATGTTCATAGCGGCAGCTAATATCTGCGTGTGTGCGCTCTGCTCCTGGACCATTCAGATATTTCACGAATGCCATTGTGGGCTGTTATAACCACGAGAAATCGAAAGCTCGCGTTCTGGATTTGTCTCTTGAACGTGTTCGTCTGAGAACATGTTTGCTCGGCTCAAATCTAATTGCATCTGTTACGGAGGATTGTTTGTGAGTTACGGCGCTAATTAGAAGCAAATCATGCCGTAACGAAGCAGAATTAAAACCAAGGTTTAAAAATGTCAAGAAAATGTATGTATCGGCCATATTGCCCGGCGCCGCCATTTGGCTGTACTGAGTTGGAAATGAGCCATGGACTTAATATGCACATGTAGGCTGTCGGCCTGGACGGGTTACATGCTTGTTTTCAATCCAAAGCCTCTTTTCTCAGTATTCGTTTCTATTAATTTGTCCACCAACTCTGTCTGCTCTTTTGGAAACCAAAGCGCAGGCAATCCATCTGCAGTATTTCCAGTGGGAGATGGGAACCGGTCTAACTTGTTTTTCCCGTTTCTATGCACATAATTACTTTCTTGTTCTCTTCCCGTCTTAACAGAGACAGACTCCAGTTATTATTTTTGACTTACTACCCCAGATTCGGCGGCAAACTACGGTGTTTTCTTTTTCTCGGAGATGAGGCGGCACAGGTTTACCGGTGGGCCCGAAGAGTCTCTTTCTTCGTAATAGTTGGACTCCTTGCTGGTGTTCAAGAACAGCCGAGGACACGCTGAAAGGACTTCTAAAGATTCAAGTCAGAGTGGATGAAAACACAAAAAAATACACCCCAGGCAAAGCCCCCCTCCCCCCAAAAAAACAAAACAAACTTTTCCTCCACTTAAACTATTAAAAGAGAACTTAACTGTAACTGGCCAAATAAATGTTTTAAATCTGCCAAATTTATGAGATTTTAACATGATTTTGACACAGATTACAGAGTCAAATGCAGAGATTTCTGACTCCACGTATATAAATAAATGTTAAAATGTAGAGTAAAACACGGTGTAAAGGACAATTTAGCTACATATACTTATACTGTGTGTGTGTGTGTGTGTGTGTGTGTGTGTGTGTGTGTGTGTGTGTGTGTGTGTGTGTGTGTGTGTGAGATCATGATTGTGTGTGTGTGTGTGTGTGTGTGTGAGATCATGATTGTTAGTGGGATTGTAATTTGTGATGCCGCTGAACTGTAACGGGCAATACTGAGAGGTGTCCCTAATATTTTGGACATCCCGCTCATATGCATTAGCTTGACAAAATATTAGGGACACCTCTGAGTATAGTCCAACAGCATCACAAATCCAAGGCCCGACTGCAGACATTACTACGAGACAACACCTCACTCAAACAGATTTAACAAAAATCCAACGCAAAACGCCTCCTGAGGGGAGACTTTATTGCAGGGCCGTTGCTTTATTCTATAGAAAAACGTACAGTGGTTTCAATGTTATGACCCATTGGTGTATGTAGACACATATGTAGATATATAGATAGATATATATGTACGTTTATTCTGCTGGAGGGCCAGACATGTGCACGGAGAATGATGATGAAAGTGCATGCCAGAAGAATCAGGACAGCTGTCAGGATGTACGAGTGCACTTTTACCGGTGAAGAACTGATTTCACAGGAATGTGTCTGTGTGTGTGTGTGTGTGTTTCGACAGTCATTGTGTTGGCGGCGTGTTACGCGGTGTGCCATTCAGGGTCACGGGAGCAGCTCAACCCATTCTATGACAGATTAGACTTGGCTCCACGGTCGATTTACACCGGAAATGTTAATACATGCTCTCCGTTTTGCCTTGTCGTAACTACGATGTAACAGGAGAACGGATTCGTGTAAGAACATATTTTGAGACGCTGCGGATCACCTGTCCCTGCACACTTCAAATGTCCAGTCAAGCCTCCATAAACGACTTCTTCGGGGGCGGACAGGGCGGGGGGCGGGGGTGGTTGGGGGGGTGGGGGGCACGGGCCCGGCGTCATGTCTTAATAAAAGCGCCTGACTTGGAACATCCGCTGCTATAATATTAAATAAACAGAAGCGGAGTCGAGGCGCTGCGTGCACACCCATTGACACACACCGCGCCACTTCTCCATCCTTCAAAAAAACAGAGAGGGGGCTTGTGTAGCTGCACTGCTTTTCTCTGCTGCCAAGTTTTGCTTGTGCTGTGGCTTAGCCCGGCAGTAGTGTAAAGGATGCATGCTTCTTTTATTTTATTTTCAGCCCCCCCCCTCCCGCCCGCCCTCCGCCGCCACCACCCCAGCCTCCCCACCCTCCTGCCTCTGTTTTCCTTTTCCCCTCCAGTACATCATTCCTTTGGGTGTTTGTGCGGTGTCCCTTAGTTACCGGATAAGAGACCCAGCAGCTCGGAGAGTTAAAAGCCTGCCCTGTCCCACTCATATGAACAAGACCATCAATAATTCACCCTCATCGGGAAGCATTATCTAACAGCCTTATAAAAATTTAAAGGTTGTGGGTGACAACACAGAACCATGAAGAAAGTGCCCCCGTAAGAGGACACTCCAGGTGGCAACAATGTTGGCAACAGATATGTTGAAGTGTGGGCACAGGAAGTCGCCCCGGTGAGGCTGATTTCAGCATTAAAAAGGCGGACGCCCCGGCGAATAAAAATGGGATCGTCAACGAAAAGACGCATCTGCTCCACTGAACCTCGTGTGTGTGTGTGTGCGTGCGTGCGCGTGGGTGGGTGAGGGAGAGAAAGAGGTGGAGGCTCGGCTGTATTAACGCCTGGGCTCATTCTCATTGACAGTGAAATCCCTCTAAGCCTAGATCAATTACACCCAGCTCTGCTGTAATTAAAATGTCCTAACAAAAGGTCCTAGGTTCACAGGACAGAAACCTGCCCATTGAAAATAAACCTCGGCCCGATCTATAGTGCTGTCTGCGAGAAAATACTTTTAAGATTAGTCTCGGGCTTACTTTGGTGCCCATGCGTGTCTCCTGAGCTCCAAATAAGTCTATTTCATCCCCTGTAAGGTCAACAGAAGCCAATATGCGATTTAAGATAATGTGCAAAGCGCGCCGGCTCACGTGAAACATAATTATGTTGAAACATGGCCCTAACCAGTAAGAAAACGAATTATTTGTTCTCTTAAGTGCATCTCGACTGTGCTCTGCTGAGGACTGACAGAATGCTTATGAGTCTCCTAATTAAAACTCAGCAGCAGAGTGATTAGCAATCAAAACTCCGCTCTTCAAATATCAAGATCTGATTTGCTCGGCTGATCAACAACAGGCTTCCTTCTCTCGCCGCATCGAGGAAGGAAGCGGTGGAAATCATTACAACCCCGCGAAAAAAGACCTCAGCTGAAGTTTGCAATCTTAGCAGCGTCTTTTTTTTGTTTTTTGTTTGTTGTTTTTGGGGTTTGTTGTTTTGTATTTTTTTGTCTTTTTTTTTAATTGATCACTGCGCGATATTCCGGCTTCTGTCTCCATGTCGGCTGCCTGCGCTCATAAAGCAGATTACACGCCGCCGCCGATGAAGGTGTAAATGTTTTTTTGATTTTCTGCCGTAATTCGTCATTGGGGGAGAACTTGAGCGGCGCGCCGCATCGCTTATGGCAGCCGCCGAAATCTAACTTGAAAGCTGCTCCCTCGCCGCGCCGAGCGGGGACTCTTCCGCAGACACAGACGGAGCAAGATGGCTGACTGCACTGACACATTGTGAAAGCGCGCCTTGCCACCCAAGGTAATAGATTCTCTTAGCTGCGCGACTCCCACAGGTTCTCATCTTACGTGACAAGGCCTGCCAATCAAAGTCCAGGCAACGGCTGAGGGCTTTGACAACACCTCTTCACCTTGAAAACACACCGGCCGCGACGCCGCGCGCGCTCGGCAAGCATCGCACGGCCATTAGACGACACGGGCAGAGAAAAACAGTGGATTTAATGCCTCTGAAGCCTCATTGTGTGAGTGTGCGTTTTTTTGTAGTTGTTTTTTTTCTTTTGCAGCATGAAAACAGCTCTCTGAAATTGTCATTAGAAGCTTGCTTTCTATACATATATGAAAAAAAACAGAAAAAAAAAAACCCCACAACAACAACAAATGCCAGCAGTGCCATATCGTGGGAGGTGACATTTAAGAGTTGGACAGAAAAAGGCAGTGCATGAAAGTACTAAATGTGGACGGATTTTATGATCATTGGAGAGAACATGCAGCATTTGCAAATTAAAGGGACGCTTTAAACGGAGTGAGGCTGAAGGGGAGAGGACTCAGGCAGCATCTCCTCCGGAAGCAAATGCATGTGCTTCACACATTTAATCGGCGAATTCAAGCTGTCTATCACTCGCAGAGACATTGCAGATTAGTCATTTGGAAAATGAAAGGTGTGTGTGTGTGTGTGCGCGTGCGTCCTGGCGTGCCTGGCGTGC
>CAAKHG010021381.1:0-15705 GCA_901007715.1 Dactylopterus volitans
CTCAGTTGTTACACTCTGACGTAACAAGACATTATCAGTAAACTGTTTTTGTATTATTCTGTTATGCAAACTAAGACACATTATACAATGCGACATGAATCGAAAAATCATCAATGTGTAAAATAAATTTTGGGGGCACAACAGATCGATAGGATGCAATTAGTCTCAAATGAATACAAGAGAAATACAAGATTACATATGAAGGAATCCTTTTGATTTTGACTGAAACACAAAGGATAAGACATGTTCTAAATTTCTAGGCTGTTGCTATAGATGAGTGAAAAGAAAAACCTAATGCACTGTCAATATCCATCTCAAGATAGATCATTTTGAAGGTGTGCATGCACATTGCTGTAGAAGTCACAGCAAAGACATGGACTGTAAAAATGTTTGCAATAACACACTGCCTGGATACCTACAAATTTGACTGTATTTGGATCACTTTTCGCTCACTGTCCAAACTTCCAAGAATCCACATTATCTGGCCACTTGTCGTGTTTCCCTGTAAACTATAAGTGATGCTTTGTTAGGAATAACAAAAACATACATGCATTCCTCAATACAAGCTAAAAAAAAAAGTTAAATGGTTTCTGCTCCAGTTAAAGTTAAAACTTATTCTACAAAAATGACATTTAGTAAATTGTGTAAATGTGAGATTTTAAAAGCTATTTTTCATTCCTAAGCCGTTGAACCTTTAAGATTGTTGCACATAAAATTCTAATTAGTAGGAAAATTAAACGATTGCAAATACCTCCACTTATTAATTCCAACGCAGAGACAGAACAATGTTTTTTTATTTCATCTTTTACAGTCCATCCAAACCCACAGCATAATTTAAGTCAAACTTGTTTGAGAACATGGAATGATTTTCTACTTTAACTCCAAATTTTGAAGACACAAGTAACTCACAATGTTAAAGTACCCAATTTGCGATTTCCTTCATGCATTCAGTCACTCAATGCGAGTATACTTTTTGGGTATTGGTCACTATGACAACACAAGGCAAACCAATCAACCCCGAGTTGTTGTGCATCTGGTGACTTATTTCGGACGTGTTGCCACAAGAACTTGATGCAAGGTTTTTGCTTAACAATATTGATTATTACAGGACGGTTAATGTACATAAGAGAAAAAAGGACCGTTTGAGCTCATAGGATCATTTGCTCAGGAATCTCAATACGGCATCAACAGTCAAAAGCGCCGAACAAGCTTTTCTTCTTTTTTAAAACAAAGTGCAAATCATTGACGCTCATAATGGCACCAGACGCATTGATGCTGCCAATAGCTGAAACTTAAGAGTGACGTAGACGGACAGAGCTGCTGCTGGTGTTCTAACAACGGCGTCGACGATCTAGTGAGTTTTATTTACACATTTACATTGATGCAAATTTGTAAGCTGGTTCTCTTATCGAATACGATGATTGGTTGAACGGTGGGGACGACAACATGACACCTTGCACCGTCACCGTCCACGTGCCCACCTCTGTGGTTACAGAAGGGCAGATGGACGAGGCTTGGATTTGACGAGTGTGAGGCACAGAGTTTGGCATCAGATGTGCTATGGGTACAAACAAGTCATAAAAAGAAATAATAAAACAGCCGCGCAGTTATTTCGGATCTTTCACCGACTGTCTCCACTTCCAAAGATCAGCAACAACCTGGGGACCAAAAAAACAAACAAAAACAGAATGTAAGAAACATGCTGTCGTCTTTGTGGCTCCAGTATGTAGCAACAACAAGAGACCTCCATCAGTAAATCACTTTTATTTGCTTGCCTGTTTACAGTGCTGGTTAACTTACACATTAAGATATTTTGATTATTTCAAAAATTGTGTTCCAGTAAAAGCTGGACATTAGAATGAGAAGGCAGATTTTTCAATGTTACAAGGCCAACTATTCAAGTGTCCTGAATAACATATCAAGAGGCTCTGGGTCTGCTATGCATTATAAGCCGTTGTAAACTAAACACGTTACCTTGGCGTCTGAGACTCTGTAACTGTTCTTCACAAAGTTCTCGAACTTGGGCTGGGCTTTAGGTAATGTCACTCCCTGTAAACAAGGAGAGAGTTACAGCAAAGAGAAGCCACGTACTTACAGAGTTAAATCAGATGACAATGACGGACTTGAAGGACCAACAGAACACCGACCTTACTCACTGCCTCCGTCATCTTGGCTTTGATTTCCGGAAGTGTCAAAATTGCCTTTGGGGTTGGGGGGGTTTTCGGTGATTTTTCACCCTTTCCTTTGGGGGTCTTTTCCTACAGTGAACAACAAGTTCATTGGTTTGGTGTGTTACAAAAGAGGTCATATCGACCAGGAGAAACAAAAGCTTTACAGCCACTCAAGATTTTGGTAATGTTACACCCAGTCTACATCCAAGTGTGGTAAAGGAGAGCGGATTCATCTATCGATATGGATAAAAAGTCTATAAAACTAAAAGTTACCTGCTTGGCCCCAGGAGTGCCGGGCTTGGGGCCTTTGCCATTCTGCGCGGGGGTCTGTTTTTTGGATGGTGTTGGCTTTGCCTGTTATAAACATGCAGCTGTTAGTGGGAGAACTGAGAGACTGTGCAGATGCAACTGCACAACTGTAAGCAACACCTGCTTACCTTAACGGGCGATTCTTCCTCCTCGCTCTCGTCTTCCTCATCACCCTCCTCCCTAAAAAGAAGGAAAACAGTCAAAACGTATTACAACTAAACAGGCTACGTGAACATCTGTGCTGTCTAACGTAAGGTTATTAAGAACTGACAGGTGATTTTTGGGTTCTGGATAAAGTCTTATCTTCCAACAATGCCATCACCTAATTTGTTCAAATGCTAACCTGCTACACTGAGATGTTCTGCATTTGTGACATGTTCGCATCTTTTACCAAAAAAAAAATCATGCCACAAATGATCTAAATTAAACTCAAATAAACTCAAAATACTCTAGGAAGTTAGGTGCTTAAAACCATCCAAATTTCTAAATGCTTCTTAAACAATTCTAAATCTTTAAATTTCACACAAAATGTGTTCACTTCATTATTTAAAACTGTGAGTACATTTCAGGTGAACAGAAAAAAGGTGGAGGACTCGCGACACTGTGGGAGCTCCCACCTTTTTTTGTCTTATATTCTTTGGGCTCAGCATCTGGAAACCCTTTGACGTGCATGTGCTCACCCTCTTTTTTTCTAACATTATTTTTCTAACAACACTCACTCGTCATCATCCTCACTATCGTCATCGTCCTCATCGATGTCCATTTTCATTTTTTTCTGTAAAAAGGAGTCAAATGTGAGTTACAGTGTTTAAGTTTGACAATTTAGAAACTAAACTGAAAACAGAGGACAAAACAAACCTGAGATTTGAGGGCGGGAGAGGAGGCAGGTCTTTTCTTTGACGTTTTGACATCTTCTTCCTCCTCTTCCTCCTCCTCGTCATCATCATCTTCATCAAAAGATTGATCCGCTTCCATCACTTACAAGAGCAATAATGAGGTGTTAGAAAAAAATCGAAAACCTACCACCAAAACAAAATGTTGTCCAGTAGGAAAACTGATAACAGCTACTAATACAGGAACCTCAGCAAACCCAAAAATAATATTTGTTTCTGACTCATAATACTTACTGACGAGGTGTTGTCCACTGATATGGATCGGACCTGAACCTGCCTTCAGGCGGAAAACTGCTGGAGGCATGATTGTGAAACCACCGAGACAAACCTGCCACAAACACCAAAATTAACACGCTGAATAATGTTTGCACTAAACTGACGCTGTTGGAGTTCAACAACATTGAGATGTCTTTGGTTCTTTATATTAGAATTGCAAGGTGCCGCATTAGAAAAAAAGTTACATGACTAGATAAATAAAACCATTGTGTGCGTTTGACCTAAAGGGAAACTCAACTACAAAATGAGAGAACACAGTGACAGAATATTAAACGAACATTCAAAGTGGTTTACTCACCGTAGGCAGAGTCGAGGGCTTAATTGAGGCCAGCACTGCCTTGATTTTCTGGCCCTCTGAGTCTTGTCCTTCCACCTCAACTGTGTGAAGTTCATCTTTGGTGCTCGAGTCCACACAAGCCTGGTGACACGAGAGATGAATGCACACTGATGCTGCGAGTCCATACTTAACTTGAAATTCTGATTCATACAATGTTTTGCTTTTGTTCTGAAACACAATCCCCTTCCCAAAGGAGTCAGTATGAGGTGTAACATGTAAATAGAAAGTCTGATGATTTGCAAAACTTTGAAATCCAATATCATAACATATAAAACACTGAAATTGAGAATTTCAAACAAACTAAATTCTCAAAGCAACATCTACTGCACATCTCTGGACCACATATTATAACCTTCAAATTGCTTAACTCGTGTTTGGGCAAATGGGCTTCTGATGCAAATCCAGGGACAAAGACCATTTTCCCCCCAAATCATCAAGAGAGAACTTAGGATATGTCCACGTTATTTTGTGGACCAGCGGCGTCTCAAAATTCATTTGTTTTAGAGCAACTAAAATGCACGAGTGGTGCAAGAACAAACTAACAAAAGGTGTGCATTTTAAAACAAGGTAAAAGTGGTAATGTGGATGTGCTCTTGTGTTGTGATGCTGGCATTTAACATCTATGCGCCATTTGTTTGCCATTTCAAGCAGTATCGACTCTGCAAAGGCAGCTGCAATAATAAATCCAGTTTTTCGCAACAGTTTTGCCACAAGGTTCTCCTATGGTCTCGGTCCAGTATTCAATGATGATACAGTCCATGCAAATTGGTGAAGGACCGAACAAAATGGTGACCTCGGTGGTGTTATGGCCTATACACTCAAGGTACTTACCATCCTTAGATCCAGCTGATGCTCAAAGTCGTCATCATCGGGATTGAACACCACCTCTTTTCCAGACTCAAGCACACACCCTGATGAAAATAAACCCAGTTAATTATCAATTGACCCACAAGAGAAAGCCAAACCCGGCAACTGCAATTAAACCAAACTAACTAAAGTTTAAATGTCCTTTTCTTTTTAGATCAGAATAAAAAAAAAACAAATGTGGGCCCGTAGGCCCTTTAATTTTGAGATGTACGTATGACAACCAAGAACTAGATGTGTGCATTCAGATGCACACAAGAGGGCGCCAAACTGACTTCAGCTATGACTAATTCCACATGGCCTTGCTACAAGACATCCCCTTAAATCAGGGAGGAAATCATTTCCGTAAAAATTGTGGGGTGCAAAGTCAACATCAATGTTGGCCTCACAGTCATTCATATCAAACGGCTGCTTGGCTATTACAATCATGTCACGCCGGTGTCACTTTTTTTGGGCTCTACATTTAAGGCAGGTAAAGGCTCTCCCACGAGCTTTGCTATAACCTCACGCGCTTCTCACAAGTAATTACCAAGAGCTTTAGCTCAGCAGTTCAATCTACTCCTTAATGATTCATCACTGGGGCAAACACTTCTCTAATGGCAAAGACCCCCTTTAGGAAACAATGCTCAGATTAATGGAAAAAAACGAATAAACTCAGTTTGTGACGCCTTGTTTCTAATATAATTGGGCAGCATACGAAACCAGTGTTTCATCCATTTTTTCCCCCACTATAAAACAACCTTCCTCGTATTTGAATGCAAAGTTTCAGTCACATATGAAGAAATAATTGAGGGTGGGTGATGGGACGAACAGTAGGACCCAAGAAAACGTTATTAAATTCGTTCGACGGGCTAAAACGGTAGCCACAATAAGTGGTTAAATGGCACAAGGCGGGCGAGAGAGTTTTGCTGCGAAAACTTGAAACAAGTTTTAAAGTGGTGGTCTATCAAGAAGGAGGTCACGGCCGGTCCGCGTGTGAACCTGCGTGACCTCATGCTGAGGTGGCGAGTAGCTTAAAAAACGTCGGGGTGATTTTAAACCTTCACGGGTAAAAAAAAAAAAAAAATTAAACGAAACCATACGTGAATAACACCGCGTACGCTCAAAAATCGGATCCGAGAATACGCTAACACTTGGAGATTAAAGAGAAATCGGGGGGGCCGCCATGTTGGTGGTCAAACACGTGTGTGTGTGTGCGTCTTCCAAGACTCGGTTACTCTGCTGCTCTCACACTAGACGCTCGTGAACGCCACATGTCAAACATTAAACGCCCTTTCAAGCGATGCATCTAAAACACCAACATGTAGTCACACACGACACGGGTGTTATTTTCATGAAACGTGCCCGCGTTGTCAGCAGACACGAGGGCTCGCGCTGTGAAGACACCTGCGAAGTCACTCAAAGAATTTAACAAGTTATCTCACCGTAAAGGAACGTCTGTGGCGCCATTCGCTCTTCGTCTAAACCGTTCATTTCGCAAATAATAAGACGCTAACAGGCTCCCGTGGATCGGTAGTAACGGAGCAAGCGACTACTCCAACTAACCACTGCAGCTAACTAACGTGGTGCTCCCCACTTCCTGCTCTGTCTTCTTCGTCTCTCTCCAATGTTGTCCGGCAAAGCCAAAAAAGCTCGATGCCGCCATCTACCGCACCCGAGTTTGTACTGCACACGACAACGCGTTTCGGAGCACGTCCGCTGGCGAGCACAGTGCGCTTAATTAAATGCGGCGCTATTACGCTTAACATCGACAGCGTTTATTTTGGTTATATTTTATGGCAGCCATGGTGCGGCCATTCGAAACAGTCGCGGGGAGCTGTTAATTGCTTGTGGTACATTTAGGAATCAAAACAGATGGTGTGATCCCGGAGGAGTGCAAAGTAAGTCACAGTTGTTTCCATAAAACACATTTCATTCATTTATTCAGTTTGCACTGTAGTTCATAGAAGGCCTCATAATTAATACATTAAATGTACACAAGTGTCTGTTAGTCTGCACGGTCAAATACATTTGGGATACATGTTTAATCAGAGGGAGTAAGACAAGTGAGTAAGAGTAAGTAAGAGTCTACAATGATGATGACTTATGATATTTTTCATTCAGCTTGTCTTTGTCTGTAGGCTAAGTTCATGTAGTGTATTGCGCCATTGCAGCTTTTTAATCATCTCATCTTAGTGCATGCAAAAATGTCCTGGGAAGTATGCACACACACACGCACGCACGCACGCACGCACACACGCACACACGCACACACATAAATACATTATGCATATAACGCATGCACTGTTGACTCATGCAGAAATCGGTATGTGCAATAAGAAACAGCGACTCAAACAGCGCTCAGTTGAAGAAGTCACATATTTATTCTCATGGCTTAGATTTAGTTTTTCACCTGTGAAACCTAACAACACTGCTCCAAACCAAGACCTGAGGCTGTGATGTCACGCAGACGCACCACCGCTAAAAGCTGGTTTACCAACAGCTGAAAGAACAATGATTAATATTTCAGTGCTCAAACTACTATATTCTCATGAGTATTTCAGTGGTGCTTTTTGACGCACCCTTGCTCACCAACGACCGCCTGGGAACGGTGGTTTTCCTTCTGTTCTCTCCTGCCCGTGTGCCAGTCAGACATCACAGATCTGGCTTGGATGGAGGAGAAGGGAGACGTTCTCGATGTAAACAGAACAACACATTCCAAAGCAGACATTCAATGATGTTCTCCTGCAAGATGATCAGAAACTCTTCATAATCAGATTTCATAAGAATGCTGGGCCCCTAGGCTACCACCTCTTGCATGGCCAATTTGACTGTAGCATATTTGGGTTTTACCATCTTTGTAGTAGCTATATCCAGATTATAGCTTAACCACCTGTCATGTGCAAGTAAAAGATATTGCAGTAATGATCACAACCCTCTTCCTGATGTATTATGTAACACCTTTGCTTTGTGGGCACTTTGTCATGAAATCCAATTTATAAAAAAATGTCTTTTTACAGTACAATACACACTAATTTGACAACAAGAGGCAAAGCAGCTGGTGAAAATGTAAAAGAATGAATTTAAACATTTCTTCTTTCTTTTCACTAAAAGCTAAGTTCAAATAGAGACAGAAAGACAAGAACATACACATGAGAGACGCATTGAATGTTGTTTCATGATGCTACTGAAACATACATAGACTCAATAACAATAAGCATCAACCAGACTCAGCAAGCAACAATCACTGCAACAGTGAAACATTTTAAATACTCCATACTGTATCTGCAAACCACTGGATGCATGACATCAACACAAAAGTCCTCATGGCCAAATTCCCATAACAAACAAAAAAAAAATATTCAGAGATAAATCAAGCCTGCTTGCAAAACCATGCATTTATGTTTTGACATTAAAAAAATAGATCCACAGCTTGAAGGATAGCTCTTTTGGTCAGGAGCTGCCGTGTAACATGGGACCATCTTTGGCAGACCAATCTTCAAAAAAAGATCGAGATCGCCATGTTTACTTCCAAGTCTGTCACAGGTTATTTTGTATTGTGTGGCAACGACTCTCCGGGAGAGCTAAAAGCATTTCAGTCCTGTTCCTTCATTCAAGTATTTATGGGGATCCTCGCTGTATCCAGACCATCACAATATGATGGGAAGAGGAGGAGACTGGATGCACTGCACATATGATCCACGCACACACACGCACGCACGCACACACGCACGCACACACACACATACACACAACACACACACACACACACTCCGATTCCTCTTATTTTCCAAGTCTTTCTTTTCATTATCTCTTCTACATCACATTCTCAAACAGCTGCATGGATCTCATCATGGTTTCGTCCTGTTGGGAGAGAAGATGAGCAGTCATGGCTGAATGATGTGGTCAGCAGAGAGAAAGAGAGTTATATGCACACCAAGTTGGTAAAAGACATTAAAAAAAATCATCAAAACATTGAAAAGGAGGGTTAAGCCTACAGACTCACTCCAAGCCACGGACAACTTTACGATGACAGCTTTCGTACTTGACGAAATGCAGTTGTATAAATACTGTATTTATTTGACTTGGAGTGAGTGTGCAGGCTTTACCATTATTTTGTCATTGACACAGTCAACCAACAACTGAACTGTAGCCGTGTATACAGTCATGCATATGACCATGTATATGACTAGCTGTTGTAGCTAGACGATATCACACTTTTTTCCTCCTGCGGTTTCAAGTATCTCAGGTCACTTTTCCTTGCGAAAAACAAAGAATGAAATTCTATACTTAACTATAAATGTACTTATGGAATATACAACAAATGTCTATGTGTGTGAGGAGAATCTCAGTAACACAATGATGTGCATCCCGGTTTGAAAAATGTTTCAACTTTTAAACATTCATTTTCTATTACACGAGAGATGAAGACAAGCACAGATGTAAATACAAACCTCCTGGCAGGCTAAAACAAACTCCTCTAAAGTCACCACTCCATCTTTGTTTTTATCCATTTTCTGTGGGGAAATGAGGCAACAGAACACAAGTCAGTATCAGTGTTTCCCATGAGCTTGTGATGCCATTACCTGTTCACGCTAAAAACAACTGAGATATAAGGAAGGCCTGAAAAATACTATCAAGTACGAGTTTTCAGGCCATTTATTAAGGATGTCAACGCGTGCCATCCATGGTACAGGCAAATATTCACATTAAAACTAATTTGGGAAACTGCAAGGGTTTAAGAACACATGAAGAATTAAGTGTTATACGTTCTTTTCTGGAAATGTTAACGTCAAGGCTAACACTGACTTGTGCGTATCAGTCGTGCGCACTGGGGAGTTCACCTGAAAAAAGGCATCCACATGCTGCTGTGGGACGTCCCCCTTCAGCGCCGGGTAGGTGTACTTGCCCATCATGTCATAAATGGCCCTCACAATCTCTGTCATTTCCTGAATGAAAAAGAAAAAGACATAATACACACATTGCCAAGACTTCATTTGATAAAAACATTTGATTGTATATTATACTTACTGTCATATTTGTATATATAAAGTATTACGCCTCATTACGTCTCACCTCTCTGTTTATGTAGCCGTCTCTGTTGATGTCATAAAGGTGAAACGTCCATTCCAGCTTTTCCCTCAGTGTTCCTCTCAGCAGGATAGACAAGCCCACCACAAAGTCCTGACAGAGCAACACAGAGGCACAAACTCAGAGCTCATTATTGCATCAGACGACCAAGGAACAAATCATCTTTTCCTCCCCATGCGGCTACCTTTTTTTTTTTACCCACCTTAAACTTAATCGAGCCATTGTTTGCAGTGTCAAACGCGTTGAAGAGATAATGTGCATACATGCTTGCGTCTGCAACACGAAAGAGAAATATGTGAGGTCTCTTGATCTGTCTGTACACAGCCGTGACTGAGATCGAAAGGAGCTGCGCTTTACCTCCATGTGGAAAAAACTGAGCGTAGATGTTTTTAAAAGTCTCCTCGTTTACCACTCCACTCGGACATTCCTGTAGAGGGAGAAAGGGGAATTAATAATTCAGGTTGTTGCTGCCTTTTCCTTTCTTTTTTTTTTAAAAATTTGTTGGATGAATTATGTGGCCCTCATCGTGCGTGTGATTACATTCTTGAATCCACGATAGAGGATCTGCAGCTCCTGTTTGGTGAAGTTGGTTTGGGCCTCCAGTTGCTCGAGACCCTCTGGCCTGTAACATACCATCGTCATCTCGAGCTCGTCATCTGTCTTGTCTGTGGAGGAAAATCAGATAAGACGGCAGAAAAACAAGCGCTAACAGGTAGCAGTGGAGGCAGGAGCCAGAAAAAGATGCATTGAGAAGAGCCTCATGAACAAATTGGATTTCCCCTAAGGAGCCGAGGGAGTTTTATTAATGGTAACATGGTGCTCAGTACCGGGTGCTTTGGAGATGGATGGTGTTTAATGATGTGAGGAGGCGGCTCTGCTCTGGGCAGATGTTTGTCACTGCGACTGTCTCTAAGCGAGAAGGCGACACCAGCATCCAGACATCCGGCAGCGGAGGCAAACCAACACACCGCCGGTTTCACAAACATGAGCAAATATCCAAGAGAAAACACCCACGCCGAGGGCTGTTTTCTTCTGCGTTTTCACACACGTCCACAACTTTATATACTGACAGATACAATTTCTACACAGAAACTCACACTCACATGGGGATTAAAACAATGGGGGTTTTTTTTTTAGCTGTTACTACCTGCCATATTCTTGAATTCACTCTTTCATAACAAAGATTCAGAGCCCACACTGAGCTGCTTACGAATGGCAGTTGATCAAAAAAAAAAAAAAGAAAAAAATTCAGCGACTCGACAAAGATTAAGGCTCAGTGAGCAAGTGTAAAATCATGTGTGCAAATGGAAGCGGTGCAAGTTTTTGTGGCTTTTGCAAATTTTGCATGGATTGAAACTGATAGCTAATAAATAATAAAAAGCATCCAAATGAAGAGCTAACTAGAGCGTAGAGTTTATAATTGCATATGGCTGATGCCTCTGGGGAAAGGGTTAATGTGCAATAAGACATTCAATACAGAATTCAAATTAAGATTGCCAGAGGCACATGATGCATACAAAATGCAGTTGCAGCGCTGAGGATTAATCTTGGCACCCCTTTGAATGGGTTGCAATGGATGAGTCACCGCTTTTTCTCAAAGTAGGAGCATCGTGTTCAGTTTGATGCCGTTTTCTCACAGTCAGCTGAAGCGGCATGTCATATGCATCATCTGACACAAAAAAATCTTTAATGTGAATGTCCTGCTGGTCGTTTCCCAGAAGCATAAACCTTGTGTAGTTATACCCATATGGCTGCAAGGATTTCATTTCTGAACAATTGTCATTTGGATGCTGTTATCATTTATTAGGGTATCAGCCTCTATTCATGCAGAAAATGCTAAATCCCAATTTCAGCCATCAGAGAAACAGCATTTGCAACTGTTCATACACATTTACACTTGTTTGCTGACATTGAATTTGCTCTCAAGTCTTCATAAATATGCATTATGTATTTGTGAAGCTCCGGTCGAATTTTCATTTGGAAAGTATGATGATATAACTTCATATGAATTTTACAGCAATCTTCCACATAACAATACCAATACCAGCAAGATTAAACACTTCATTTCACAGATGTTCTACGTTTTCCTCCTACACTTTTTGTCTATTTTATTGGATGCTGAAATGGTATAAAGATTTATTGGCACTTGAGTTAAACATATGCAGTTATGTATCATTTTCTCTTAATCTTTCCTCCATCTTCCTCTGAGCTCTTGTTGCAGTTTCTCTGACTCTTGTTGTCATGGAGATATACAACCGTGATATATGTGAGCAGCGGTGAAATGAAAAAAAAAAAGGTGTCACATAATTTGTGCACTTCTTCATTTTGAATCGTCACATGAACACAAGACAGCAAAGGTGTTGATGCTCTGTTTTCCTGCAAATGCAACAGTAGGATGAGAAACAGCTGACAAAAGTGAAGGTGAGAAAAGGATTCGGATGGTGTTGGTTCGAGGGAGATATGAAGAAAAATGGTGAGAAAAAAAAAAACGTGGCAGAAAAAAAAGCCTCTCAATATGTTTGGAAGCATTGACTGTATAATCTGGACAGCACGCCTCCATTTCCTCCCATGAGATGGGAGAAAATGAACCCAAAATATCCCAGATATGGATGTTTGTGCTGGTGATGTAATTCAGAGTGTGCAGCAGCAATCAAGAAAGAGAGCAGTTGGGTTACTGTAAAAAAATTTGTTACAACCGACAAAAACAACATGTTACATGTCCACTTCTTTTTTGGTGCAGTTCCAAAAAATTGGAAGGTAAATGCCTCAGCGGCTTCTGATATTTGACTCAGAGTTGCTGTCAATCATTACATCAGATTTCCTGTTTTTATAGTATAAAACACCTAATTAAAAAAAATCAACACTTAATAAATATTACTGTAAAAAAAAAGTAGTGTTTATGCAGAACAATCATTATTGATCTTGAATGAAAGACAAGGAAGAGGACATATTTATTTTTAGTTTAAAGTCAAATTAAAGTAGCGCTAGTAATTTCCGAGCGTTAAACGACGTAGAAGTTCAAAACACTATTTATTGATGATACTGCTCTTACTAGATGGTAAAATGATTTAATCACCACAGGGAGTCGGTCAGAAATATGCAGCAGCTTCACCAAAACACAAAACATAGCCTTGATTTTAATGTAGCCTCGGGAAATGTAATGTGTGGTTGCAGGTGACGAGCTGTTACTTCAACATCTCTGCAAGGTAATAACTCTTGAAGAAGTGCTGCAGACTCAAAAAGATTGCCAGAACAATCGGAATAATAATAAATAGAACTGTCATGACATCAAACCAGGACTACGCACTCTTATGGGTGGCGAATTTAATATTTAAATATTACGTTTATTTGAATGCATTAATTAATTTGTGGGGCGAAAATGTATATTCTCCAAGCTTCAGGATTAGACACAGCAATAGACAGTTATGTTAGCGGCGTCAATGTTAAGCCATGCAAACAGGAGCCGGCAAACTCGTCTTAGCGTGCAGACAGAAACGGCTAACCGACCAGCTAACCTCTCAAGCTCATCAGTCGTCAAAGTACATTTGCCACATCCGCCAAGGAGGTTTTGTTTTCATCCTTTTCACCCCTAATGAACCCATTTAATTTTGGGTCGGATCCATTTGTGAAATGCTGAGTAGTGAAAAACAGTGTTTTTTTTTTTGTTTTGGTTATTTTTTTTAACACTGGCTTTGGTGGAGATCGCTGCTCAACAGAGTGTCCCGCTGGCTTAATCCAGTGAGGTCACTGGATTTAACAAGTGGATCAACATCCTGGCTGCTTCCTGAAATCTCAGTCATGACAAGACAAAAAGAAGTAGTTCAGCATGTCACCCCGCGGCGGTGGCCGAACCGGTGACACATGTGGCGGGTGTGGCGGGTCCTCCAGACTGACAGGACGAGCATGTTTTGAAAAAGATTTGGGGTGATTTTTATCAAAAACGTCCATGCTTAATTAGTCTTACTCGATTTTTAGACGAGCTCTTTGCTGTGATAGGCTCCCTTTTAGGGATCAATACGATCTCTTGTACCTCGTCTTATCTTATCTCTAGCTGATCTCTTATCGTCTGGTGCTATAAGACAAACTTTAATGGAGCCAAGACAAAAGCCGACAGATCCACGACTGTGAATTCTTTTCATTTCGTTCAAAGGCTTTTGTCAGAACAAAGAAAAATATGCAGCTCATCTCTGTAAAAACAGTTCACCCATGTCTAATGTCAAAGAGTAATTGCTTTCATTGCCGGTGTGTCGACTTAAGCTCTGTATTATGCTGCTATAAATTCACCATTCATCCTGTATTGCTCACACTCTGATGCCCCTTCAACCCAGTCTCCATGACAACAGGCTTCTCAAGCATAAGGCCAGGGAGAGGTATGATATGTGAGCTGCGTGTTAATTCGCGTGCTGTCATCTGAACCGTCATTTGTTTCTCTCTTTCACGTATGCGCACGCACGCGCGCGCGCACGCATGCACGCACGCACGCACGCACGCACACACACACACACACACACACACACACACATACATACAGAGGCATACACACACACACACACACACACACACACACTCAATCATAGAGTCACGGGCAGTGGTTATGCTCTCTCGTTTTTTTTCAAGGACATCCCACCCCATGGCGTACTGTAATCCCTCCATCATTACCACAGTACCTGTGATATGCCTCACACTTTGGATTCAGAGGACCGTTTGCATGATCCCTCACAATTCTGAATCAGGATATCTGTCATAAATTTTCATTGTTATTTTTTCCTTTTCCTTGAGCATATATAGTTAAAAAAACAAAACAAAGCAACAACAACAAAAAACACATCAGTGCATTATTCTGATGTACTTCACATGCCATTTGTTGAATGCCAGAAGAAACCATCTAAACGCATTACCTTTCTGCTCTGTGTCACAATGACAGCTCAGTTATTTTCAGTCACTCCACAGAAATTTAGTTGACAGAAATGTTCGCACTCGTGTTAAATGTATTGCGCTCAGGAACAAATTAATGAATGGCAGATGTAAATAATAAATGTTTTCCACCCCCTCCTTTTCGTTTTCTGTGGAAGTGTTTTCTCATTGCTTTTGTCCTCCTCCAGTCTCTCTCTGAGTAATGTTGACGTACCTCTGGACGGTCTCCTCTGCTTGGTTTGCATGGTCAAAGTGCCCACCACTGCACCCATGTTGTCACCGTGGAAACCAGCCTGGTCAAACAACCCAGAGAGTTGTAGTCCTTTATTTACTTCACGATTTTGTCAGCTTGTCGATCTGTCTTTAATCTCCCTCCACCGCTCTGTATCTTAAAGGGGCTTTGCCCCTGTTATTTCTCCGCACTGGCTCCACATCTGTCACACACAGACGACTCTCTTCTTTGAGGCAATTCTCTTGGATTTCTGATCTCTGTCTCCAAACACACACATACACACACACAAGCTGCTTCTGCCTTCCTGCGCCACTCCCTCCGTTCCGTGCCTCACTCGACTCATCTGTCAGCCTATCCCCTCTTTCTAGCTTGCTGCCTCCTCACACCCTCATGCTATGGTGGAGTGCTGGTAACTGATGCAGTACTTGGTAATAACAGCGCTGACAAGCAAATGGCAGCAGGTGAAGGACATTTATAGCAGGCACGTCTTTGCTCTTTACATGTGCTGCAGTGTACATTCTTATTTTCTTGTCATTTGTTAGTTCTGGCCCCTCTCCCTTTCTCTTTCTCTCTCTTACTTGTACACAAATACACACACACACACACACACACACACACATACACACACATATAGAGAGA